>VZTA01018793.1:380005-405264 GCA_013398855.1 Mohoua ochrocephala | reverse complement strand
CAGCCCCCCCCGGCCCCCAGCACCGTGCCCCGGGGCCGCTGGGAGAAGGGGACAACGGGGAGCAAAAGGAGGGGACAGCGGCCAGGCCCTGCCGCCACCACGGCTGAGCCATCGCCCTCCGAGACCTGCTCCGAAACTCATGAGTTCGGCTCTCCTAAATTAAAAGCCACCCCCAGCCATCCTTCTCCTTTGTTACAGAGGCACTTACCCAAAAGCTGGCACCAAGGGATGGCAAGACACCTTGTTCTTTTTTTCTTTTTCTTTTCTATTTCTTCTTTTTTTTTCCTTCTCCCTCCCCTTTTCCTTTTTCTTTCTCTTTTTCCTTTTTCTATTTTCGTTTTCCTTTTTTTTTTTCTTTTGTATTTTTAATTGGCAGTTCATTAGGCTGTAAGCAGAGTCAGGTGCTAAACACTTTTTTTTTCTGGTTTGTGGTTGTGGTTAAGAAAAAATATGGATTGGTGGATGGATGTTCACATTAGGCTCTCTTTTAAGGTCACTGTAGCAATTAAAGCTCTGAGAATGCACAGACTGCAGTCAAAATGTATCAAGAAGTATCATTTTGAGCGACAAAGGAGGTTTGCAGATGGTTGCCCAAATGGCATGAAGCTGTGATGAGGGCAGGGGGCAGGGGTTTAGGTTGGATATTAGGAAAAGGTTCTTCCCCCAAGGGGTGGTTGGGCACTGGAACAGGCTTCCCAGGGAAATGGTCACAGCACCAAACCTGCCAGAGTTCAAGGAACATTTGGACAATGCTCTGAGAGGCACTTGGTGGGACTGCTGGGGTGGTCCTGTGCAAGGGCCAGGAGCTGGACTCAATCCTTGTGGGTGCATTTCAACTCAGCGTATTCTATGAAACAAAGTGGGGTAGGACCCTCCATCTTTCACCAGCAGTTCTCAGCAGTTCTTAGATGCCAGAAGTCAATAAAAACACAGATAAGGCAAATACATGTTGTGGTTCCAAAACTGCGTGTACTCAGCACCCAAAGTTATCTGGCCTTCGCGTGTGCCGCTGTGGTATCTGTTGTTATTGCTGCATCAAAAACAGGTGCCACAAAACCAGCTGGATGCACAGACCTCAGATTCCTGAGAGTTTTGCTGTTACTCCTTGTTTGGGATCCTATCAGGGCCATGAATTGGGTCAGCATCCACGAGCCATCAGCTCATTGGAAGGGCCATCCGTGCCGGAGGATGGACTTTCACAGAGTCCTTTCCTCCCCGGCCGCCGAGGGATGCTAAGCTGGCTCTTGTGCAATCCCAGAGGCAGCGTGTTTGGGTGGGGGAGAGGGATGAGCCTCCGGAACGCAATATAAGGCACACAGCGGGAGGCACCGAGCAACTCCAAGCGTGAGGACCCACCCTTGAAGGGAAGGAACCAGGGCAGTGGTGGATGGAGGAGCAGAGACTGGCCTGGCGATGGTGAGTGGGATGAGAACAATCCTCTCAGGATTGCTGCAGCAAGCAAGGAGCAGAGCAGGGAATGAACCCTCCTTGCCCAGCAGTCTGGCAGTCGCAGCTGCTCAGGGTTGGTGGAGGGGGGTATGGGTGTGCAGTGTGAGGGGGGCTTTTAGCGTTGGCTTTGCCCTGCTCTCATAGCATTGCCCAGCCACCAGTCCTGGCTGACTCACATTCACATCTCTGATAAGGAGTATCTGGTGTTCATGGCTAATCCAGCACGGTGCCATTAATTTCCCCAAAGAAATCCATTATCTGTACCAACAGAAGACATTGACTTAATCTCGGTCTTTTTGACACTAATTTTAGTTGTGTTCAAGGCTTTGGGTTTGGTTTTTTATCCCGTTGTCTCCTTGTTATGGATATGGTTTACTGGAGCAGTGAGGATCCTTTTGCAAACCCTAACTCTTCAAAAGAGCTGTAGTGGGAAGAGGGTAACTCCTTTCCTCTTTGGGGAGCCCAGACCGATGCCTCAGCTGTGCAGTTTTACTCAAATTGCCTGTTCTCACTGAAATGTGGCTTTATCACTGTCAGCACATCCCCGTGGGTCTAAGGGCTTGTTTCTCCCACCCCCTCTTTCTGGAATAGCTGCCTGAATTCAGGACACTGTTTGACCCTTGTGTTAACCTGATGGGGGAAGGCTGATCAGGCTCTTTCGGGGTGGGAAATGACTTTGTGCCATGGAACCTAGGAGATACAGTACAGAAATTATTGCACCCTTGCTTGAGGGTTCACTCTTTCTGAATGACTGCAAACATCTCCAGTGAGCATGATAACAAATCCGAGTTATCCAGAGCCTGCTTGTTTTTCCAGGAAAGGATTGTGAGATGTTTGCTGCTGCTCTCTGTGCTCTGCCTGGCTGGCTGTGAAGGCAACAAGAGTGAGTCTCCCTGTGCTCTGTCCCTGCTGGGTCATGGATGGGTAGTATGGAAAGGAGAGGTCAAACCCTCACCTGATCCATGTTCAAGTTCCTCATTCAGGGTGCTGCTGAAGGCTGCTAAGGAGGAACAACAGAGTAGGGCTCAGTGAGGCAGGAACTGGGGTGCAGGAGCCAGCAAAATGGGCAGAAACTGCAGGCTCTCCACCCCAGCCACAGAGGGTGTGTAACCCATGGAAATGGGCACAGGTGCTGCAATGTGCCACCATGCTCCTTGGTGACACTGCCAGGCCCCAGAGCTCTGATCCAGATTACAGCCATGCTGAGGAGGTCTCACAGCCTCCCAGCAAGCTGAGGCAGCAGGTTCTTCCTCAGATGTGCCTGCTCTGGCTCTAGGCGAGGATCTCAGCCCTTGAGAGCTGTGCAGAGCTTCCTGCAGTGGGGTGAGTTCTCAAATCTCCCATCAGGGAGATATTTTTGCTGCATTTCAGCTCTCTTGCCTTTCCTTTGCTGCAGGTGAGCTGGCAAGCACCCATGGCCCGAGGCCAGGGGTTGCCCTCCGTGTCAAGAGGAGCCCAGACGCCTGCCTGCCAAACCTGTGCCAGCACCAGGGGCAGTGCCAGGTGACAGAGGACAGACCAGTTTGCAGCTGCAAGCCAGGCTTCACAGGGGAATTCTGCCAAGGTAGGGCTGGGAATGCTGGTGAGCCCTCCCCAGTCTGTCCATGGGCACCAGAGGGAAGGGTGATGGGCACAGTGCACTGGTGTCACCATTGCTCTCCACTCCTGGAGCACATCCCAGCTCCTGGTTCAGGTGCATTCCCCAGCACTATAACCATATCCTGACTGCATGCTGGTACAAGACCCAGCCACAGGCTGTTTTCTTCTTCCCCAAAAGCCTTAATTCCTTGGCTGTGCCATGGTGTAGCAGGGCATGGTCTCGGAACAAGCACACACACCCTGGCACAGATACAGTGAATCCCCTTCCAGGCACTGGGCAAAAACTCTGTCTTCTTTCTCTGAAGGAGAGGGTCACTGTCCCTGTCTGGTGCCCTTGACAGGCTGGGGGGGGGTTCAGCCCTTGAAAGGGACCAGCTTGTCCTTTGCCCAGCGTCTCTGAAGAGCCCTGCAGCAGCCTCTACCAAGGATGGGACGAGGGGCTGCTGAGCTCAGTAGGACTGTGCCATCCCCCAGCTGACCTAGGGCTCCTTCAGGCCTCTCCCTTATTGCTATTGCAGATGGCTTTTTCCCCCAGATGTGGTACTGAAGTTGGCCTGCGAGGAAGAGCACATGAAGATGATGGTGAGAAAGGAGGTGTTTGAGCTCTTGAAAATCCCGCTGGAGCTTGTCCACTTGAAGAACCAGGCATGCAAGGTCTCAGAGAAGGAAGAAGAGGGTGAGCTGTTTTTTGCAGCCACTCTCACAGGTGAAAACCACACTGCCTGTGGATCAGTAATCCAGGTGAGGATCCATAGCTCCGAAGCCGTGAGGGGAGCAGACATGCTGAGTAGGGACAGCAAAGAGCAGCCCCAAAGGCTTTTCCTTTTATATCTGGGTGCTGTAAAGTTCTCATTCCCCTTGAAAGTCTTCCCTGAGGATGTCAGAAAGCTCTTTTGCCTCTGCCAAACCCCTGCTGGCAGCACATTTTGTCTCATTTAGGAGAGCTTGGAAGTCTCGTTGTGCGCTGGTAACAGCCCTCAGCTTTCTGGAAACATCCCCTGAGCTCTGCAGCCATGGCCCCTTGATCCCTCACTTGCTTCATGGAGCAGGAAGGGTGCAGAGGACATGGTGCTCCAGCTCTGCATTGCACAGAAGAGCCCTGTGCTCACCTGTGCTCACTGTGGTGACTCCTGTGCCAGCAGCCCCCAGACACAAGCTAAAACCCCAGCAGAAATCCAGGCCTGGAGCAGCTATAGCTGAGTTGCACCTTCTGAACTTGCAGCTCAGTGTATGGCTTTAGTCATGGTCTGGAGACTTGATTGCTTTCTCGTTCCAGCAAAACAGCTCCCACGTCTCGTACTCCAACATCATTGAGTCAGAGCAGGAAGCCCGCAGGGCCATGATCTCCCGGAGTTTTCAGCTTGAGGTGCACTTCTCCTGCATCTACGCCTACGAGCAGGTTGTGAGACTGCCCTTTGCTCTCACTGCTGTTGACAAGTGAGTGTCCCATTTCACCTCGCTGCTGGCATGGTGTCTTTGAGCTTGGAGAAAAGTAGATTCAGTGAGACAATTTGCAAAGGCCCTGGGGAGCCCCTAGAGAGCTCTGAGAGCCAGGCACTCCGGTGGCCTCACTTGCGCTATGTCCTTCCCACCTTCTCGTTCTGTTCGTGAGCTCTCACCCTCTGCTCTCAGGCTGGTGCAGTTCGTGGTCAGAGAAGGACACTTCAACGTCAGCATGAGACTGTACAAGTCCCCCTCCTACCTCCAGCCTTATCACCTGCCAAGCGTGGCTGTCCCCCTCACGGACACGCTCTATGTCCTGCTAAAGATAGAAGGACAGCACCAGGTCAAGTACTTCCTGCTGAGTGTTTTGGACTGCTGGGCCACACCGAGCGCGGATCCGCACCAGGACGTGCAGCACAAGCTCATTGAGCAGGGGTGAGTGGAGTGCCCCCAGCACACCCAGTCTCCTTGCACCACAGTGTGTCAAGGACTGAGACAGAAATAGGCCTGTTCAGTTAAGCCTGTGGGCTGCACCCAGTCCCTGTGGGATGTGGTGTCCCAGGCTGGGATGCTCTGCCTCATTTGCAGAGCCACTGATCCAGCCCTCATGTCCCAGGTGTCCCCATGATGAGACAGTGACCTATCTGAATGCCATTGGAGAGAGCACTACTGCCAAGTTCAGCTTCCAGATGTTTCAGTTTGTTGGTTACCCCGAGGTGTTCCTGCACTGCCGTGTCCAGCTCTGCCTTCCTGACGGCCCAGAGCCCTGTGCCAAGGTGAGCAACCTCGCTGGTCTGCACCGTGCCCTGGCTGGGTGTGGGACCTCCCTTCCCAAAGGCCCCTGCTTGCAGAAGGGGCTCTGCTCTGGTTTTGGGTGCCTCGCAAAATAAACACCTCCCAGAATCAGGAGCTCGGCCCAGTGCCCTGAACCAAAGGTACGAGGGCCTGAACCCACCATAGAGCTCCTTTCCCTCTTCCCTGGGAAAGGAAGGGAGGCCTGCAGGATGGCCCCGGTGCAGGGTGCATCTCCCCTGCCCTCCCATCACCCTTCCCTTGGCTTTGTTGGCAGCAATGCCCCAGGCACTGGAGGAACAGGCGGGCACTGGCAGATGACTACAATAGGATTGTCTCCTATGGGCCCATCCACCTGCTGGCTGCTCCTTCCTCGGGAGCAGAGACCCATCATTCCAGCACTGAGCAGCAGGACCCGGCGGGTACGTATGTCCTCCCGAGCACCGAGGTCAGTCCAGGAGATCCAAGCAGCAGCCCGGGAGCAGGGCTGGGGGCAAGCCCACCTACAGCACGGCTCAGACCAGGCATGCATGCTGAGCTGTATGGAATCCTGGGCAGCAGGGGTGGGTGGAGGCCATTTGAGGTGACCGAGTCCCATTAGTGCCCTCAGGATCCCAAAGTACCCCTAGCTCCAGTGGCTCCTGCCCTTCACAGGAGATGACCTCCCTGAATCTATCCCCAGTCAGGAGATGCCACGCCAGGGCTCAGAGCTGGCTCAGGGGACCCAGATACATAACCAATCTCTCTCCTCTTTGGCAGGACCCAGCCCGTGGCTCTCCGGGGCCCTCGTTGGGCTGTGTGTGCTTGCTGTGCTCACCGTGGCTGCTGTGGCCGTCAGCGTGGGGCGGCGAATGGTTTAGGAAACAGCTGCTTCCCAATAAACGTGACACTAGCAGAGAGGGTCTCGCCGTGTCTTTATGGGTGTTTTAGGGAAGGGGGTGATGGCTGGATGCAAACACTGCTTGAAGGGTGAGGTGCATCAGAGTGTTTCTGTTCCCTGTAGCATCTCTTGGACCTTATCCCCTCCAGGCCCACGGTCTCTAAACTCAAAGTATGTACTCAGGGATGGGACAGTCCTTCCTCCTGCTTCCCTCCTCCCCAGAGAGTCACCCTGGCATGTGGGGAGATGGAAGTACCCCACTCTAGATCCCTGCCCTACCAGAGCTGGTCTTTGCATAGTTCTGTGCAACACCGATGTAGCATTAGCAGAGAAAGGGCTGCTTTGTGCATGTACGTGGGTGTGTGTGTGCTCTCATCCTTAGTGATTTCTCCCTTCATTCATGACATTTCTCTTTTCATTCATGACAAATTGCCAGCAAGACTTTTGCCCATTGAGACATCCCTAATATAAAGCAAATAAGAAACAATATTGTAGGTATTAAAGACTAAATTCACAGTGCTCAGACAGCTGGCAGGGATTTAATACTAAGACACAGATCAGGACAAGACACAGTTGCCCTGCAAGGCAGCTGTGTGTGCATTTTGGCTGAAGCGCAGTGTCCATGAGGGAATTGCTGCTGGCTCCAGAGGGTGTTTTGCAGGAAGGACATCCAGCAGACCTCTGCCAGAGAGCAGGGAGATGTATTGCAAAGAAGCCCATGGGTTTCTTCTTCTTTTTGCTGATTCCCAGACACAAACCTTCCACATCTGGGCTGGAGCAAATCAGTCCTCTCCCCCCACTGTTAGGAAACTCACTGCTGGGCTGGTTCAGCACCAATGGCCACTTCTGGCAAAGAGGATGATGGCTCCATCGTGGCTAAAGGCAGGTGCTTTGTGGGCTTCCTCCTTGTCCCCTGGGAATGAGAATGGGGGCACCTCAAGACCATGGAAGTGCAGCCTGGAGGGACTTTGCAGAAGCATCATCTCTGGAGCTCCTTGCCCAGGGCAGCCCACCAGGAATGAAAGGGACGAAGCAAAGAGCCCTGCAGGGGTGGATCATGCCCGCTGAGGGGTAAACTGAGGCATGGTAAACTGATCCCTCCCTCCGTGAGGAAGCTGCATCTGCCAGGATCGAAGATTGCTCTCAGTGGGTGCAGGTACAGGCAGGAGGAGAGGTCCAGCCAGGAGCTGGTCCAGCCAGGAGCTAGTCCTGGGAGGCTGTGGTGGTTTTGTCATGTCTGATGATGTAGGAGAGGGAACCACTGGTCTCCTTTGTCTTTGGGTAGTAGAGGATGACCAACCAGACGAATATGAAGATTCCTGCAGGGAAAGGAAGACAAAAACACTCAGCAGCAGCAGGAGACTGGGAAGTATCTTGCCTTTACCTGGGAAGTATCTTGCCAGGATGCTAATGTCACTTCCCTTCCGCTTCCAGGGGATTCCCTCAGCTCACTCCTGCCCCCTCCTCCTTCAGGTGAACCATTTGGCTGGGACATGCCGTGAGTGGATAATGTCCCTAGTCCTCTGCTAAGGAGTGTCTTTCTTGGAGGAAAACCACCACAGGTGGAGTGGATGTGGCTGGGAGCCATGAGCAGCTCCATGCTGGTGGCTGGGACCTGCTGCTTGGCATGCCCTGCCAAAAGGAAGGATCTGGCAGCGCTGGGAAGATGGTGGTGCCTTGGGATCCCCGGTCAACCCACAGCCAGGCTGGCTCCTGCCTCCTCCATCTTCCCCACCCAAGCCCGGGGAACCCAGCTCAGAGCGAGTGCCTGACCTTGGAGAGAGTTGAGAATGGTGGAGAGGTAGAGCGCAGGCGTGGAGGAGATGCCGTAGGTGAGGAATGCCAGGGCCCAGGTGGCTCCCAGCAGGCAGAAGAGCCCTGCTGCCACCAGAGCCACCTTCCAGGGCTTACGGTATCCCTGCACTGCCCCAGTGCCCTGCAAGCTGCAGCTCTTCTGGGTCACCACCCCGAAGACAGCCATGTTGAAGAGGAAGATGAGGCCAAAGTAGCCACAGTTGGTGATGTAGTGGACCAGAAGATGTTTGGAAGTGATCCAGCACCTGAAAAGAGACAACCGTGGTGCCTCCAGCAGCCCTGCAAGCCCCAGCAGCACCCATGGGAGCCTTTCCCATGGGTCTTTTTGGAGATGGAGGGACACCCTTGTGCTGGGGGTTTTTCCAAGGCCAAGGTGAAGCAGGGAGACGGTGGTGCACATCCACTATTCTCGTGTTGCTCAGCTGGGAAGGAGCCTGGGGAAGCTCCAGGTGGACCTTGGACGTCCCCCCAAGACCTGGAGGGCTGCAGGCGTGACTGAGGAGGCTCAGCGTGAGAGGTGGGGGTGGCCCATGTGTTGCAATCACAATTAAGGAAGCAGAAGCAGAAGCATGGCGTAAAGCCAAGCCAGATGGGTGCAATCCCTGACCAGGGCGCTCCTGGCAGGACTGAGCTGCCCCTCCCCGTGCCTAAGGGCCACCTGAGCCCTGTGGGCAGTGGCACACGCACAGGCGGGCTATGACCTGCTGGTCCATGTTCTGGATGCTGTATTCTCCATAGCTGCCAATAACTCCTGCCACTCCCACCACGAGAGCGGGGAAGCCTGGAAGAAGGGAGACACAATCACAGAATTGTTTAGGTTGGAAAAGACCTCTAAGATCATCAAGTGTAGCCATTAACTCAGCACTGTCACATTCACCACTAAACCATGTCCCCAAGTGCCACATCCACGCATCTTTTGAACGCTTCCAGGGATGGTAATTCCACCACTGCCCAGGGCACCCTGTTCCAGTGCCTGACCACCCTTTCAGTGAAGAAATTTTCCCAAATATCCATTCCAAACCTCCCACTGCCCCTCTCACCCCCCATCTCTCGTCCAGGCTGGTGGTGCTCACCCCAGCCAATCAGGCACAGCTTTGCCAGGTAGTGGTGGATGTAGATGCCGAGGACCTTGACAAAGAGGAGGTAGAGCTGACAGCCCTCCAGCGCCGTCCAGGTGAAGCAGCAGAGCAGGCTATAGTGGGTGAGGCCCCCCAGGACTCTACAGGTCCTTGGATGGGTCCTGCCAGAGAGCCCACTGTTGAGCAGGAAGGCCAGGTTGAGGAGGAACAGGCTGCCCACGAGGTTGACGTGCAGCCCCAGGTTGATGCGGACGGTCTCCTCAAACCTGAACCAGCACCTGAGTGTCCCCAGAGGGACCAGGGAAGGCAAGGGTCACAGCTGAGCAGGGCCCTGTGCTGTACCACAGCAGGTCCCTGCAGAGGCACTGGCGTCGCCTCACATCTCTCCCAGCCCGACAAGTCCCCGTGGACCTGCTGGCACATCCCACCTTATGAAGATGCAGAAGGCGATGGTGAAGATGGAGAAAGCCATGGCTACCCCGCAGCCAGCAGTGGCAACAGCCATCAAGGCTTTTGCTGTGGAGTCATCCAGAGCTGGGTTCTGCCAAACATGCGGATGTTGGGTTAGACAGGCTCCGGACCAGCCTAGAAAACCTGACTGCAGCTACCGGAGCCATGGGGCTGATAACCCCAGTGGGCTGCTGCAGAGACCCCATACCAGCCCCCAGCGTGGCCCCCAGAAGGTCTTCAGGGGAAGCAGGGCAGTGGTGGCTCAGAGGAGATGCTCTGAGGTGGGTGAGGTGTGGGTGAAGTGGACCACCATGAACACCCTCCTGAGAGTCTCCACCAGGATTTGGGACCTCAAGCCTTGCTGTGCCAGAGCCTGAACGATGCTGAGGCCTTTTCCAGCCTGTCCTGCTCAGCTGACCTGCTGCTGCCCTCCTGGTCTGGGGCTGGGCTTGGTTTTGAGGCCTGGGCTTGCCTGGGAGCAGCTATAACTGTCCCTTGTGTGGCTACTCATGACACCCGAGGGGCCACCAAAGTGGGAATGCAGCACTGCCGGGGCGCAGGAGCTGCAGGAAGTGGGATCATCACCAGGAGGAGCGTGAAGAAGGTGAGATGGTCGCAGGAGCAAACTGTCTCCTTGTCCCCAGGCTGTGTGGCACATCCACTGCTGCTCCAGCCTCCTGCCTGCCCTGCAACAGGCATGGTGGAAGGGCTGTGAGTGCTGGGCACAGCACCTGTGCCCAGCCCCACACCCAGCGAGGGCGTACCTTTGCTGGGATCCCAGAAAACGCATTGCGGGGTGACGTCCTGCAGTGGGGGAGAGCAGCATCAGCCCACGCCACGGGGAGGGGCACTGGAGGGGAGAGGGAGGGCAGGCAGGGCTGACTTACATGGGGCAGCTGCCTGTGGGTGAAGGTGAGCTGCACGGGGTCCCGTAGCCCTGAGATGCTGCTCTCTCCCACTGTGATGCCCACCACGGTGTTGTCCAAGACCTGCGCTGTCTGGTTGACTTCCTGTGGAGGGGAAATGCTGCCAGAGCTGAGCCGGTGGGTAGCAAGTGCTGGTGGCAGCATGAAGGATGCTGGCAATGCCAGCTCCTACCTTGAACATGCCAAGCTGCTGGATATTGAGGACTGTCACCACCACGCTCACTGTTTCGCTACTCAGGGACTGGAATATCTCCCTGGGAAGGTGGATTTTACCTGTCTTTCCTTTCTCTGTGGTGTTCAGCCTGCTGGGGCCCTGCGGCAGAGAACAGTGAGAGGTTGTTGCTGCCAGGTCACCTCTCTGTTCGGGACCCACAACCTTGCTCCAGGCACAAATTCAGCCCTGCCCAGGTAGGTTTACTCAGCAACATCAGCAGGAGCCCTGAGGGCAGAAGGGAAGAACCTCATCCCCAGCACCCAGCACCCATGGGGGCAGAGCTGGGAGCGGGACCCAGCAGATTCTCTACCCACCATCACTCACACATGGTCATTCAGATATCTGGGACATCCAGAGCCTGGGACAGCCTGTGGGTGGGCAGGAGGCACAAGGTCACACATGTTCCTCCTCCTTTCCTACCTCACCCTCCCCCTGACCACCCCAGTCTGCTGGGATGGCTCCTTGGGGAGGGCTCTTTCCTCCCAAGCACCACTTCACGTGACTCCTTGCCAAGGGATGTTGACGTTGACGTGGGTTCCTGATGCAACCCCACAGGGAGGAGGAAGAGCACAGCAGGGGACACCAAGCCCTGGGGCAGGGGCTGAGGGATGCTTGCAAGGTGTGGGACCTTCTAAACAAGGGAGAGGGAGGGGCACATCTCACCGCCGTGGGGGAGAAGGTGACGAGGACATCTTGGGTGTCAGCCCTGCTGACATTCAAGAGCAGCGTCTTGAGCCCGGCGAGCCAACTGTGCCGCCCCGACTGCAGCAGCCTGCAGGACAGGGGGGCTGTGGGACAGGTGGACATGGGGACTGAGCCCACGAACGCTGCCATGGCCACCCCTGCCACTACCTGAAGCAGTGCTCCCGCAGGCAGGCACAGGCAGGGCTGACAGAGCGCCACAGCTCCGGGCAGCGTCGGGACAAGTGCAGGATGAAGGTGAGGTTGCCTGGGTTCTGCTGCTCCACCACCACGTTGCAGCACTCATGGTGCCCATCACCCCGATCCAGGGCTGGGGAGAGTGGGAGCAGGTGACCACTGGCCCCCACAGCACTGGGTGGGCACTGGGAGCAAGGGTAGGAATGGGAGGAGACCACTCACCGGAACAGCTGTCCTGTGCTTCAGCAAAATCTAGAAGAGGAATGCATGGAGAAACGGAGGGAAACACCAAAATCTGGGGTCAGCCCTCCCCCTGTCCAGAGGGAAAGGGGAAGGGGAAGCAGGAGAGTCTGGCAGCTGCCAGGTTTTGAAGGAACAGTCCTGCAGTTACGTGGGCTTCAAAACACCTGGACAGCGATCAGAGCTGATGAGGGCAAAACCACTGTGTCCAGCCTGCCAGAGGGGCTCACAAAGGAGACCCTGGACTGCTGATCCCAGGTTTTAAAAATGCCCCCAGCAACAAACCCCCCAACCTCTGCACATCCCAGTGGGGATGCTCCCCTCTGGCCTGTCCATATTTCAGGACGGAATCTCCACATGGTCTTTTGGTGAACACTTTCCCATGGGAAAACCTTCCCACAAAGCCCATGCACCCCCTGTGTTAGGAATGCCTGTCCCCCCTTCACCTGTCACTCACCAGGCAGCAGCAGGAGCAGCAGGACGGTGCCCAGGAACAGGTTCATGCCGCTTTGTGGGGTCTCCTGGCTGCCCCTGGCCATCCTACCACACTCTGCTCCCCTTGTACCGGCAGCTCTGCTCCTCTCCAGGCTCCCCCAGGGCTTGTGGCCACTTCTGAGGCAACAGCCGTTCCTCATTTCCCTTCTGGCAACCCCTCACGCCTTCCTGTGGCTGGCAAGTGACCTGTCCTAGCTCACAGCAACGACAACAACCGCCAGAGCTGCAGTTTCCCCCATGGCTCCTTCCCATGACAAACCCAGGGCTTTTTGCTTTCCCTTTCTCCCCACGGTCCTGCCAAGGGGTTGATGGCCCTCACCAGCCCAGCAAATGCTGGAGCATCCTCCTCCTAAACGGGGCATCACCACAAACCGCCAGGATAAACCATCCCCTTCCTGGCAAGGTGCCCCTGCCCCAGCTGGGTGCTGGAAGCTGGGTGGAGGGGGACAATCCACAGCCATCCCGAGGGGGAATGGCGGGATGGGAGATGTGGTGCTGTGTTTGCAAGAGGCACAGCCAGGACAGCCGGACTCTGCCTGACCCCACAGCCACTGAGGGGATGATCCTCAGCCTGTGATGTCTCCCTCTTCAGACCCCCGTCCTCCACCAGCCTCCCTTTCCACCGGGCAGTGACAGTCCCTGGAGACTTCCCAAGCCGTGGTATCTCCCTCCATCACCCCAACCCCAAAGGCACCAGGCAGCCAGTGCTCTGCCAGGAGCACCATTATCGGTCCCAGCTCAGCAGGATCCTGCAGGGTAAAATGCTGGGTCCTGGCCCAGAAATGGGATAACCCGGATGAGAGATGGATCCCACCAGAGAGCCCACTGATGCACCCAGCAGAGACCCCAGCGAGACACGTTCCAAGAGAAACAACTTTAATGGGCACAACTCTGGTGTGCAGGCACGCTCGCTGAACTCCTGCATCACCCAAAAATAGACATTCAACAAAATAACAAAAATAGATTATTCCAGCTGCCTGAGGGTGTGGGGGGGGCAGAGTCATTCTGTCTTCCCTGGGGAAGAACCCTCATGGTGACCACCAGCAAGGGCTGAAAATTGGGCCTTTCCCACCCATCATCCCTGGCCTCAGGACATGGGAGGGGACATCCAAAGGCACTGGGGACCCTGTCCCTTCCACTTTTTACAGTCCCCACTGCCCGGGTAAGCATCCCTCCCTCCCTCCCTCCCTCCTGCCCCAAGGATGCCAAGCCTGTCAGGATGGAGTGGGTGGGAAAATTGGGGAGGAGGCCAGCAGAGGTGGGGGGTGGGTGGCCCCGTTGTGGGTCCCTGGGCTCCTCGCAGCCCTATGGGGCAAGAGCAGTGGCAAAGCAGATGGTGTGGTCCTTCTTGTGGCCGTCCTTGGCGTGGGAAGCTCTGGCACGGCACAGCCACCACGGGGCTCAGCTGCTGCTGGGCTGCAGCTTGGCACTGTCGGAGCTGCTCTGCGCGTCAGGGGACTTCCTCGCCTGCAGCACCATGGTCCAGTACCAGAGAAAGATGAGGAAACCTGGGAGAGGAAGTGTGGGTGAGCGACAAACAGCAGTTGAGAGCGAGCCACCCAGCCTGCCAGAGCTCCTCTTGCACCCCATCACCACCCCACCAACACCTCGTGAAAACCCTGGTGCCCTTCAGAGGAGCCCAGAGTCACAGGCTCACCTTGGAGGGAGTTGATGATGGTGAAGATGTAGAGGGAGACAAGGCAGAACACACCAGAGGTGAAGGAGAAGAAGATCAGTGCCCAGGGGATGCCCAGCAGGGTGCTCAGCCCAAAGAGGGCCAGGATGTGCTTGAGCTTGTGACCTTTTTTGTTCTGCCGGAGGATCTCCCGGACCATGGCCCCCAGCATGACTGAGTTGAAGAGGAACACCAGGCTGAAGAAACCCAGGTTCACGATGTTATGGATCAGGGGGCTCGTGATCCAGCATCTGGAGGGAGGAGAAAGGGCAGAGGGTTACGCTGGGTCCTCCCACAGGGACACGAGTTGGGAGGGGCTGGGGGAAGCACAGAAGAGTGGTGCCAGCCCCGTGCCCAGGGAGGGGAGATTCCCTGGCACAAAACCCCAGAAAAGCCCCAGGCCATGGTGAAGGTTTGGCCAGCTGACTTTACCTATGAGCAGAGACCAGGTAACCCGTCTCCCATGGCTTACATGGTTGCGTTGGTGGATCTGCCATCAATGGATTCATAGATGGGAACGGAGAAGGGGCCGTAGTTCGTCCAGCTAGCCAGGAAGATCAACATCACACAGCAGAAGGGGAATCCTGGGTGGAAAGAGCAGAGTGAAGTGGCTGCCCTACTCCCTGGCCTTTGGAGCTTCTGGAAGGACTTGTTGCCCCTTTCTCTCTGCACAGAGCACAACCCCACATCCTCCCTCCCAAAGGGAAACCAAGGATGGAGCACACAACAAGGGCACCTGGCATAAGCCCCAGCCTGGGAGGGAGCGTGCTGTGCTGACCCCAGCTGGGGACCTCCCAGGGATGTGGAGCTTTAGGCCATAAAAGACCCTAAGATCTTCCTGCCATGACCTCCAGCCCAAAACATGGCAGAGAAGCGTGAGGGTGCTTCCTTCATCCAGCCCATCTCTCTGGGCTGTCCTGGATGTTTCTTTCAGAAAGAGACGATCCCATTACTATTTAAAGATCCCGGGTGGTGGCTCTCACATGTCTCCCTTGCTGGGTGACCCCCAGGGTGACCCACCCTTGCTCTAGCACCAGCTTCTGCTTCAGCCTTCAAGTCTCCTTCTCCACCAAGGCTCTTGACAGACACCTGCTCCCCCACAGCCGTGTCTCTATCCCCATCCAGGTATCGTGTCTGGTGGGAAAGACCTACCCGAGTGCCCCTCCACCCTGTGCTCTCGGGGTGTGTCTGCCTCCCCCATGCTCACCCCAGCCCACCAGGCACAGCTTGAGGAGAAAGCGGTCATGGTAGGCATTGAAGACTTCAGTCACAAGCCGGTAGAGGTTGTAGCCCTCAATGCCCATCCAGGTGAGGCAGCTCAGGAGCGAGAAGTGCAGAAACAGCCCCCCGGCTCTGCAGATGGCCTCGCTGCCGCTGGCAGCCAAGTGCTCGGAGATGAGGAAGGTGACGTCCAGGAGGAAGATGGCGGCCAGCAGGTTCATGTGGATGTGCATGCTCGTGATCTGGTCTCGCTGCTTGCTTCTGGAGAATCGAAGGGAGCAGACCTCACCACCACGCCTGGCCAGCACCAGTGGTGCCCACAACACCCCACAGCCCTGCATGGGTCAACTTGCCCCAGCAGAAGAGCAGGGAGACTCTCTGGTACTGCCAGGGACTGAGAGACCAACCCCACAGGTGGGACCACCCATCCCACATGCAAATCCAGCCCCCTGCAGCTGACCCTGCATTGAAGATGCTCAGAAGGCTGAAGCACTTCTGTGGAGACAGGCTGAGTGAGTTGAGGTTGTGCAGCCTGGAGAAGGCTCCAGGGAGACCTTAAAGCATCCCCCAGTGCCTAAAGAGAACTGGAGAGGGACTTTGAACAAGGGCATGGAGTGGCAGGACAAGGGGGAATGGCTTCAAACTGAGGGCAGGTTTAGATTAGATATTTGGGAGAAATTCTTCCCTGTGAGGGTGGTGAGGCCCTGGCACAGGTTGCCCAGAAGAGCTGTGGCTTCCCTATCCCTGGAAGTGTTCAAGGCCAGGTTGGATGGAGTTCTGAGCAACCTGGTCTAGTGAAAGCTGTCCCTGCCCATGGCAGGGGGGTTGGAAATGAATGGTCTTTCAGTCCCTTCCAACCCAAACCATTCTATGTTTTTATGATTCTATGATTTCAGGTCTGAATCATCTGCTTAGGATCAGTGACATGACTCAGGAGAAGACACTCATGCTCTCCTCCAGGTCCCTGAAAAGATCTTTGCAGACTTCTGCTTGCTGTATCCATAACAACAACCAAGGAGATTTTCCAAAAACATTGAGAAGAGCTGGTGTTTCTGAGCACCCTGCAGGAGACCTGACCAAGAGGGTGGATCCTGGACAGGAGAACTCTGCTTTCTTCAAGCAAGGCTCCTTCATGATGTTCCTAGCCAGAACTTCCACCAACTGCCCGTGGAGAGCTTGTGCCCACCCGGGTGTTCATGGCCAGGGGCAGGACACAGACAGGGAGCGTGGGGTGAACCATCAGACTGTACCTGAAGTAGAGGAAGAAAATGGTGCAAATGGATGCCAAAGCCGAGATCAGGCAGCCAGCGTAGGTTATGATACTCAGGTAATTCCTGTGCTCAGAGTTGATGTCTGGAGAGGATACCTGAGGAGGAGGAGGAGGAATGAGAGATGGTGAGGAAGAACAGCCAGTGGGAATGATGTAAGGATGTGAGGGAAGGTGCTACCCACCATGAGCACAGCAAAGTAGGTGAGGTGGTTGCACCTGCACTCTGTCTGGCTGCTCCCTGTCACTGTTGTGCACCCATAGCTGTCCCAGCTCCCAGAACTGGCTGTGCAAGAGAAAGGAGGAACATCTGGTGAGCAGCAGGAACATCTGCCTTGGGCTAAAGGATCTTCAGGGCAAGGTGTCCATGGAAAGAGGGAGAACGAGAGTGGGGGGGTCCCAGCTTGTCCCAAGACAAGCACACGTACTCGAATAGCCCCCTCAGCACGAGAACCCGTCCCTAGGGAAGGGGAAAGCTCTTAGGTTAGCTATGGATGTCAGGAAAAACCTGACATCTGCCCTGTGGGAATAGCTTATGGAGATGGAGCGAGGAAGGCAGGTGCAGAGCAACCTTCACCCTGCTGGTGGGGCTGTGGTACCTTGGAAAAAGGGTCTGACTTCACACCAAAGTGCAGGGGCACTCACCAGAGGTGTCCTCCTGCCAGAAGACGCACAGTGGGGTGACGTTCCTCTGCAATGACAAAACAGCAGGCCCTGGTCAGGATGCAGCTGGGGGTTTGTTACCTGCCCAGCACTTTTGTTAGGGGACAACATGGGGCAGGAGGCAGGATGGTCTCAGGAGACAAGCTATGACTTTGATAAACCAGACTCTCCCTATGATGGGAGCAGGCTCCAGGCAGAGACTACTCTGTTATCAACTGATGGAGCAGATACCTCCTTCCAGGTCCTCTTTTCCAAACAAGGGGTTCAGCTTTGAGAAGGCACTTGACAGAGCCATGAATGAGCCAAGGGGCTATTAATTAACTCAGAGTGTCCCCAGCCCTGGTGACTGTTCCGGATGTGAGACATCTACCATGAGGCATCTCCTGGAGAGGGGAAGGCAGTGCCACCACCAGCACACACAGTGAAGCCATGATTGTGATACAGCCCCAGAAGACACAGCAGACCCTGCACAGGCAGGCCAAGGGCATGGACCTGCTGGACTGTGACCACCCCCTAAGCTGGCGGGGCCTGAGCCCTCCTTCCCCCTCCATTCCTGGTGGGATCGGGTTCTATGGGGCTGTTTCTCCACCTACCGGCAGCTGGTCATGGAAGAAGGTGAGGACCACTGGGTCAGAGAGGTTGGCCACCACTGTGTCCACCAGGGAGATGCTGACTACCTTGTCACCCAGGACTTGGCTGCTGTTTTCATCCTGTTAGAGAAGAGGAGAAGGTGGCAGTGTGGGAAGGGAGAGCTGGGAAGGTGTGAAGCAGAGGAGAGTCTCCAAGAAGGAGATCCCAGGGTTTCCTCCCAGCTTTCCCCGTCAAGCTTTTAGCTCATCTTTGAAGCATCTTCTCCCCATGAGCACCAGCAGCCTGGTCTGGTGGCATCCCTGCAGCCCTGTACCACGGGACACCCCACCGTGCCATTCACATGGGCATTACCTGGAACATGGTCTGCCTGTTGATGTCCATGAGGAGCACCCTGTGCTCCACCACCTCCTCCCTCTCCTTCACCATTGTGAACAGGCTGCTTGGCAGGTCCACTGTGAATCCTTGGACCTCTCCACCCTCCTGCAAGGAAAGACTCATCAGGAGAGAGGTTGGGAGAGAACATGGTGGGCCAAGAGCACTAGAGAGGAATTTCCAGGACCCACCTCTCTCTGGGAAGCAAAGGTCAGGTGCTGAGGAGCCTGACTGGGCTGGACCCTCAGGACGGTTGCGTGCACAGTGGCCTCCCCAAAGGTCTGGTTCTGCCCTTCGAGCTCCACCTTGGCCAGCATCTTCTCCAGCTCCCCGAGTTTGCTGTAGGGGAAGGGGCACAGTGAGCTGGATGCAGCGGGCACGCATCGGCAGCGGCAGGAACGGGGCGAGCCGGGGACTCACCGCCGGAGCCTCTGCTGCTCCGTGGCTCCCGTGGCTCCCGCCGGGGGCTGGGCAAGGAGGCTGTCCAAGGCGGTGAGCTGCTCCTCCACATCCTGCTCCCAGACAGGCACGCGCTCTGGAGAGGCTGATGGAAAGGAAATGCCATGAAATGCAGGGGTAGGACTGGCTTTTTCATGCCCCAAACTAACTGGCACAGCCCTGGTGGGAGCAGAAAGCAGAGAGCTTCAAGGTGACCCCAAGCCAGGGAAGCTGATAGTGACCCCAATCCACAGGGCTTTCCTGCCACACGGAGCTCAGCTCCCACTGAGGCCATGGGGGCCTCATTGTGGAGACTGGACCCTAAGAAACCACTGCAAAGACCTCCGTTTTCCAGGATTTCAGGTGGCATTTTGAAAATCTCCACCTTTAGGGATGCTACCTTTGAGCTGCTTCAAGAAAACCTACATCCCCTTCCATCACCCTTCACCTATCTTCATATCACCAGGCTAAACCATATACTGGGAAACAACCGGTGCTCTGATGATGGCTAGAGAACAGACTTGGGATAAAACAACCCTTTCATTTCCCTACAAGAACATTAAATTGCATTTACCAGGGAAGCTGTATTCAGCTCTAGCATCCAGGGAGGTGTTCTTCCCTCCCTTTATGACGTAGGACACGTTGAAGATGTACGCGCTGGTTCTTTCAGTCTTCTGACTCTCCTGTCCCCAGGGGATGCTGCTGGACGGGTCCCCACCCAGGAGGATGCTCTGCTTCCCGTACACCAGCCGCAGGGTCCGGCTGGACTCGAACCAGTAGACGCAGAAGCGGTACCTGCCCAAGGTGGGGGGCAGGCTGTACTTGTAGTAAAAGTTCCTTCTGTTTGGCGAGAAGGGCCTTTTTATTATCAGCGCCTGGGCCGTGTTCTCGATGGAGATGGCGGGGCGGCCATGCTCGTAGATGACAGAGCTCTCCTGGGTCTGGTTCCGGTCACCGCAGAAGCGGAAATCCTCCTCCCTGTGGCCATTGGCTCCCACCCCTGCAATGCCCAAGCACACAGAGACAGCAGATCAGCTGGAGGGACAGCCAGCCCCGGCAAACATTGCAGCCCTGCAGCAGCTGTCGCACGTGGCACGCCAGGCTCTCCACCCCAGTTATCCCAGCCCTGTCCTACGGGCTGTGTGACACCAGCCACCTCCCCAATGTCACGGCCACACTGCAAGGATCTGCCAGGGCCCCTCAGGCAACAGGACCTCCTGTCTTTCAGGGACACCCTCTCCCATGTGCCACCACCCACATCAGCAGAGACTGAAAGAGAACCTCTCCATTCCCAGAAGGGATGGATGGAGACCACCTCCTTTTCCTGGAAATTCTGCCCAAAAGACCCACCAGAGGCACATCAGTCCATGAGATGTTTTACTTTTGTGGAAGCCTTGGTTGCATACACCTCATGGTGCCCCCCAAGCCGATGTTCTGGGGCTGCCAGTTACTGCCAGCAGCCCAAAGCCAGCTCATCATCCCAAGGCAGGGCACAGTTGGGACAGTCTACCTTGGAGGGGGGAGAGAAGGAGCAGGAGGAGGACCTTCATCCCGGGCAGCTCTGTGCTTCGGCTTGGCCTTCGAGGAGACAGCAGAGCCTGAAAGGGTACAGAGGAAAGGGACCACATGAGTATTTGAGTATCCCCCATGCCATGGGAGCAGGGATGGAGAGCAAAGGCTGTGCAGGTGGGACACCAGCCGGTGTCACAGCCAGCTCCCTGCTGCCTCTGTCTCCAGGAGGAGCCAGGACCACTGGGCATCCAGCCTGGCTGTGGGCTGGAAGGATGGCAGAGGCTGGAAGCCCCTGAGCTCTCAGCATGGAGAGGGTGCTCCACCACTCCAGCACAGGCTCCAATCACCAACGAATCCACATAGGAGGGGTCCCCTCTTCCGCTCTCAGCTCCATATCTCAGTTAACGCCTTGACTTCTTACCATAAATGATAGGAACAGAAGGAAACTGTGGTTTCCTAATTCACCAGCCCTAAAATTATTTCCTTGGGTGCTTTCAGATTAGCTGAGGAGCTGGGCACGTTGCAAACCGCTCCATCAACTCAGCCTGCAGAAACAGGCTCTCCCAGGCACATCCTGGCAAGGCCAGCACAGCAACCATGGCTGCCCAAATCTGCTGCTCCCAACCAGCTGGGCCACATCCTGCGCAGCCCCTTTGCCCATCCCTTCACCTGGCGCTCTGCTCCACCACCCTTTTCTTTGTCTTTGCACAAGGACAGGGCTTCTGTGACCTACACCCAGGCCAGCGCTGAGCACCCTTGGGTGCTGCCACACCCCTGCGCTCACCCAGCCACAGCCTTCACACATACAGCCTTTTTCATCGTGCCTTCTGCCTGCCCCACGCCACAAACTGCATCTCCAGCTCTGCCGGGATGCACCAAGCGCCATCTCCTCCTCACCCTGCTGTCACCTCAACCATGGGACACACCCTGCCAGGGTCTGGCAGCCAGCAGAAGCCCCCCCAGGGTGGCACAGCGTTGGTGGGGGCTGCCCGAGCAGCTGGCCCAGCAGAACACTTGTCAATGCCCACAGTGAAGCCAGCGCCCTGTTTGCCACTGCTGTACCCCCGTCCTGTACCACCCTCAAACATCCCCCCGAAACCCACCAGCGGTCGAGTCCTGTTCTGTTTGCTGTGAGTGGGTGCCAGGGCACCAACCAGCATCACCTGCAGAGGCTTGTGAGCACTCCCAGGCGCTCAGGAGTCGTCAGATGGGAAGGCCAGGGAAAAATCGCTTGCTTGGAGACACATTAGCAGATTTCTCCCACCAGCACGGGCTTTGTCTGGAAGTTTCTCTAGCCAGCACAGATCCTGCACAGGTGTACAGCCCACTCCCTGTCCCTCCCTGTCTATTTCTTGTGGCAATTTATCATCAGAAGACGGGGGCTTCGGGTTGTTAATTAACCTGCTGCCGTGGCTGTAACTAAGTGACACCAACGAGGTCTCCCAGTGTGAGCTGGGAGGGTACGGCACAGGCATGACTTGGCAGCAGTTAATGGATTTGGATGGGCATGGCATCCCAGTGCCTTGCCACATACTTGGGAATCACGCATAAATATCCAAAAAACACAGACCTGGGGTGGCAAAATGCTGTTGGAGACGGGAAATACCTGGATCACTTTAAAAAAACGGAGCTGCACGTGAATGCCAACCGTGTTGAGGCAGCACAGAGCTGGCACGCCAATAAAGCATCGCCTCTGGATGGGGAATGCTGAATCCTAACGAGGCTTCAGCCCATCCCACCATGCTGACATCTTTAAGATTTTATTGGGGTGGCTGGAGGAGAGGATCAGCCCCTTTCAGCCGTTACTCAACTGGGACCAGAAATCCCTGTGGGAAAGTGGGTGGGGGAGTCGGTATTTCCCTTCCAAGCCCTGTATGGTCCCGCTCGCCCTGACTCCGATTGCCATTTCCTGAGCCAAACAATAGCAAGAGAAAATTCCCTGAAAATGGTTTCGCAGTGAGAAACCACGGCTCCCATCCACGCTGGCAATAAGCATAGCAAAGGTAGCCGGATGTGCTGAGTTCTCGTCAGGGCTGAATCCTGCCTCGTCATCTTCCCGTACCCACATGGCAGTGGGGAAAAATGCCTGGTTTGCCCTCAAAATCATCCAGAATATGTACAAAGAGGTGGCAGACACTCTGCCAGGGCTGCACAGCTTGGAGCAGGCTCCCTTATCGGCAGCGAGGGCGGCTTAGCCCCGGGCACCAGTTCGTATCCTCCCATCGCCATTAACATACTGGTCTTGGAAAGAAAAGCCAAAGCTTGAGGTCTCTAAACCGTAGGTGAATGGTGGGGGAAAAAAAAGACTAAAAAACCATAAATAAAAAGCCCGGTGTTTCCTACCACCTTACTGCTTTCTGGGTGACTTGGCAGCAGACATTTAAGCTTTTGGAGGTGGCACGTGGCTTTTGGATATGACGTTTTTCCCAAGGAGAAGGGAAGATGCTCTGATGACTCAAACAAACACCGGAAATGGGGAGATCCAGGGGCTTTTATCTGTTTTCCTTCCAGGTCCGTTAGGAAAGTGACGCTCTGTTCCTCGAGATGTTAATGAGTCTGAAGCTCGTCACCGCAGTGGGTTACTCAGGCAGGGACTCAGGAACGTGATGAGGAAACTGTGGCACCGAGAGGCAAGCCAGGACGGGCTCCGGGAGATGCAAAGCAGCTTTGCACAAACAGCTCCCCATCGCAAGGACCGCAGAAAATGTGCCCCAGGTCTGGAGCTGTCCAGGGATGTGGAGACCCCATCGTGGTCCCCCTGCAAAGGGATGCCCCAGTGTCGGTATCTGAGTGCCTCACAAAGTGCCCTTGTCCTCGGCCAGTGGTGCGTGTCCGCAGAGGGCAGCCACACGTTATTCATGCCATCGGCATGTGATTCCCGGCACCGGTGGGCGGCCGGGGCCGACCGGGCGCGTTTGTTAATGCCCTGGGAGTCGAGGGGCAGCTGCACTGCGCTGGCAGCCCAGCAGTGCCAAGCTGTGCCACGGGGTGGGGTGCAGTGCTTCAGCTTTTCCTGGGCCATGGCGCTGCGCAGAATGCCCAGCACCTTCGAGATGAGCCTTGCCAGCGGGATGAAACCAGATCTGACAGTGATTCCCACGGGAGTGGCACAACTCCCTGCCAGATCTGTTCTTTGCCAGCCACTGGCAGCCGTCCCTGCCCACGCAGGCGTGGGGAGAACCAAGGGGAGGCTGGCACAGGCACCTGCCGGTGCCTGGGGCTCCTGAGACCGAGCGTTTGCTTAGAGCTGGGTCTTGACATTCAAAACCTTTTTTAAATTTTCCATTTCCTAAAAAACACCACAAGCAGAAATATCACAGTGAACTAACCCAGCACTTCCTCCAGCGACAGGGCAACACGGCACTTGGCTCGGTGGCACGCTAAGGCTGCGGCTTCGGCAGCAGCCACACATGCTCTGCAAAGGGCCAGGTACACCTGCCCTGAGCTGAGGGCTGATGTGACACAGCAACAAAGTGGTGCAAGCACATCTCTGGCCACAGTTGCTCCTGCCGCTCACTCTCACCACACAGTCTTCTTTGAGAGCAACCCCGTGTCCCCTCCTGCACATCAGCCCTAGGAAAGGGATGTGCGGAGCAGTGCAAAGTAGCTCAGGACCACCCCAAATCAGGCTCCCAGGTATTTGGCACAGAAAGCAAGGTGCTGGAGCCTGGTGAGGGCAAAGTCTGCAGCACCCAAGGAGCAAGGTAAGAGCCTGTGGGCCCCCCGGATTCCTGCCAAGCCCCAGCTGTCGGGTGAGCTGATGGGAAAGGAGTTGGTGAGTCCAAGCGCTCCTGAGAAACAGGCGCCGACAGGCTGTGCCCAGCTGGTCCCGTGCAGACATTGGCACGCTGGGAGCCACCCAGCCCGCTGTCCGTAAACCACACAGCTCTGACCCTGCACCCACGGGTGCCACCGCAAGGTGCAGGGATGGCCAGTCCCAGGGATCCCAGTTCAGGCAACACACAGTTGCTTGCAAACCTGTTACTCTGCGAATAGCAGCCCCCAGGCCGTGGGATTAAGAGCTGGACTGCAACCAAGTATGCAGCATTTCAGTCCTTGGCTTAATTCACATGGGAGCTGCTCACCCAGCAAGGGACAGGGCAAACCCCACTGTGGCTGCAGTCCCAGGCTCAAAGGATTTGCCCCCCCATCTCCGAAACACTCCTGGCTCCCCGCTGGCGGTGGAGCTTGGGGAGGGGTTACTGCAGCCCTCAGACCATGAAATGAGCTTTGGCTGCCTTCCCTCCTCAACAGCCATCCGGACTTGCTGCCAGGAGGTTATTCCAGGAGACTTCATTTCAATTCTCCAGCTGGTCTCGCTGGGTTTCGCTGGTCTCTCTGGGGGGGCAGCACAGACAGCGGGCAGGGACCACCCCAAGCATCCTACATCCCATATTTCGCAGCGACATGCCGGGACCAGCAGCAGCGAACTGGGATGTTGCAGGAGGAATCTCCCCAAAAGGCATTTTAGGGAAAGGAGATCACCCTGTCGAGACATGCCAGCGATCCCACGGGAATGCTGCACCCTCCGCCGGGAGGGAGGAGGGGAAGGAATGGGGTGTGCTGGTGGCTCCCATAAAGTGGGAAGCAATGGCCACACACCGGGCCGACGGCCGGGGTTTCGTGGAGCTCAGCTGGCAGCAGCCCGGAACAGCCGGTCCCGGGCAGCTCAGGGAGCTTTGTAGATCCATGGCCCAGGAATCCAGCCTGGCTCCGGGGCAGGCGAGTGCGAGCCCCATGGAGCAGGGATGAAGGTTGCTTTCACGGGTAACTGGCACCATGGCCACGAGCAGAGACCCCTGGGCCCTGCCCAGCCGGAGGCATCACGCCCACTGCTGCGCCCTCGCACCCACCCACAGAGACCCTTCCGCTCCATCCATCCAGGCTGCTCCCTGCCCGAGCAAGCCGGGGCGCTGCCCGATGCCACCGTCCGTGCGGAGCCCCAGTGCCCCCCAGCCCTGCTGGGCTGCCCCAGCCCGGGCTGACGCCCACCCCACTCACTCCCCACTCCGTGCTCCCGCCGGTCTGCCCGCGCCCGGAGAGCCGCAGCATCCCCTCGGCTCCCGGTGCCGGGCAAACGCCCCTCAACGCGGCCTTTGGGACCCCCACGGTGGACACCGAGCGCCCCGATCCTCCCTCGTTCCCGGCTCAAGCGCTCCCCGTTGCTCCCATACCTGGACTCGGGGCGGGCTCGGCTCGGCACGGCCCGGCACCGCCCGGCACCGCCCGGCACCGCCCGGCTCCTCACGGCACCGCTCG
>VZTA01018793.1:353041-365223 GCA_013398855.1 Mohoua ochrocephala | reverse complement strand
GAGGAGGTGACACGGGACGGGGCTTGACCGAGGTGACAAGTGTCGGGGGCAAACGGCCGGGGGGTGACACCGCCGGGAGGGACGGGCCGGTGGGAGACCTGGGGGTGATGAGGGGTCGGGGGGCGCCGGGAATCGGAGTGCCGAGGTGACAGGTCGGGGGTGGGGGGCAGGAGGCGCCCCCCAGCATCTCTGAGTCCCCTTGGGGTGTTCATGTGCGTGGGGTGCGGTGATGGGGATGAGGGAATGAGGGGGACATTCCCCCGGCCTCTCTCGGGACAGCGGGCGGTCCCCAAGGTGCTGTCCCGGTCGGATTCCCCTGGGTGCCGGGCTTTGGGGACCAGGGCGTCACTGGCATGGAGGAGCATCCCCGAGGATGGCCCTATTCTGTTTCCTGGGTTACTGCCTTCTACCTGGGACTTCTCCAGCTGGGAAAGGGACCTGGTCCCCACCTGGTCCCACCGGTTGGGGCTGGGGGAACCAGCAGGGACCAAGCTGAGCGAGGCCGAGCTCATGGTAGGGCTGGAGAGAGGCTGGGTTACAGCAGGGGGTGCGAGGTTGGAAGCCGGGGTCCCTCTGGCAGCCGGTGCCCCACACCGGAGCTGGCCTGGCCACCGGGAGGTCGCTACCACTGAACCCTGCCGATGCCCGGCCACCGGGGCCATGTTGCTGCCCAAGCGAGCAGCCTGAGAGGAAGGAGGGGGAGTGCGAGAGGTGATGGAGACCTGTGGGCGAGGTCTGGTGCGGGTGTCCCCTCGGACACATGTTGGAGCTGGTGGCAAGGGACCGACCACTCGTCTGTGCCATCCCGGCTCCACCGTGCTGGCAGGGGTTAACACCGGACTGTTCCACTCGGATGGTTCAGGCAGCGAAAGGAGGAGGAAGAGGAGGAGGAGGAGGAGGAGGGGAAGGAGGAGGAGGAGGACGACAAGGAGGAGGGAGAGGAGGACGAGGAAGATGTCACCCGTCGATCTGTCATTTCTCTTTTCCAGCCAGCATGGGGGGCACTGCTAGCACCAAGCTGGGCCGGTGGTGAGACAGGAGGGGTACGGAGGAAGAGGATGGAGAGGGGGGGGCGAAGGTGAAGGCAGCCCCCCCCTCCCAAAATATCCCCTACCCTATCGAGCCATCGCCATGGCGACGAATTTTAACGACATCATCAAGCAGGGCTATGTGAGGATGAAGAGCAAGAAGCTGGGGGTGAGTGGGGATCTTGGGGAATGGGGGAGTGTGGGGGGGAAGACCCATGGATTTGGGGTGCTGGTTTCTCTGTGAGGTGACGTGGCCAGGCCCCTCTTGCGGCATCCTGTGCCCCTGCTTTGGGGTTGAATAAGCAGCATTTTGGGGGCTGTGGTAGCAGAGGAATGGGGGATGGCAGGGACAGGCCACTTGTTGGTACCCAAATCACCCAGCAGCCCCAGGGGTCCAGCTCCTGCACCGGCCGGATCCTGCACCGAGTAACACCCGTTCACCTGTGCCAGGTCACCCAGGGTTTGGGGCATGTCCGTGAGCCCTCCCTTCCCCCCGTGCCTCAGTTTCCCTGCACACACAGTTTGGCATCGGGGATGCCCCACACCGGGAGGGGTTGGAGCTGCTGGGTGCAAATTAGGGTGGTGTGGGAGTGCAGCACCCCTAGGTGGGGGGGTCAGGGGGTTTGGTCGCCCATCTCCATGGCTTGGAGCCGGCAGCAACGAGCATGCTGGGTAATTTCATGCTAATTAGGGAGAACAAAGAGGGAGAGGGCTCGGGGGGGGACCGACATGCCTGGGGACGGTGGCCCCACCACCCTCAGAGGCAGGGGCTGTAGGAGAGGGGACGGGGAAATGCCAGAACAGCGGTCCCCTTGGGAGCTTTGTCTGCGTTCATTAATTAAGCTCTGTAATTAGCACTGGCGGGGGGTGGGGGCAGATGATGGCAGCCCCGGCATATCCCTATCGCCAGCATCCCCTCCTGTCCCCAGGCCAGCAGGGTCAGCAGAACCAGGCACGGGTCCTGGGGATGGGGAGGGGGGGAGGTGGGGATGTGGTGGGGACAGGGACCCCCACGTGGCCCAAGCAGCCGCCGCGCTCTGTGTCCGGCAGATCTACCGGCGGTGCTGGCTGGTCTTCCGCAAATCCTCCAGCAAAGGGCCCCAGCGCCTGGAGAAGTACCCGGATGAGAAGTCGGCGTGCCTGCGTGGGTGCCCCAAGGTGAGGGGGTGCGCTGGAGGGGCGCTGGGGTGCTGCCCGCTGCGTGGGGACCCGTGCCAGAGCAGGTCCTTCCTTGCCCAAACTTGCTGGGTGGCTGTCACCCCGTGCGCTCCGGAGGGGGATGCAGCTGGGTCTGGGTGCAGCAGGTGTCAGGGGCTGGGAGCAGCAGGGAACGGGCTGGGAGCAGCAGCTGGCGCCTGGGTGCAGCCCTCGGTGACCCCCCAACTCCTCTGCAGGTCACCGAGATCAGCAATGTCAAGTGCATCACGCGGCTGCCCAAGGAGACCAAGAGACAGGCGGTGGCCATCGTTTTCACCGACGACTCCGCCCGGACCTTCACCTGCGACTCAGGTACGGGGCAGCGCCCAGGGGAGCCGGGCTGGGGGTGCTGGGCGGGGCACCCCGGCGTGGCCAGGGTCGCCCAGGGGCTGCCGTGGTGCCTTGCAGAGCTGGAGGCGGAGGAGTGGTACAAGACGCTGTCGGTGGAGTGCCTGGGCGCCCGCCTGAACGACATCAGCCTGGGGGAGCCCGACCTGCTGGCGCCCGGCGTGCAGTGCGAGCAGACGGGTGAGCGCGGCGGCGGGTGCTCGCCCGGGGCTCCGCCTCGCTGCACCCCCCGCAGATTATTTTATTTTCTATTTTTTTCCCTTCTCCAGACCGGTTCAACGTGTTCCTCCTCCCCTGCCCCAACCTGGACGTTTATGGCGAGTGCAAGCTGCAGATCACCCACGAAAACATCTACCTCTGGGACACGCACAACCCCCGGGTGAAGCTGGTCTCCTGGCCCCTCTGCTCCCTGCGCCGCTACGGCCGCGACGCCACCCGCTTCACCTTCGAGGCCGGACGGTGAGATGTCACCTTTGCCAGGACAGGGATCGCCGCTGTGCGCCTTCGTCCGGCTTGGTGCTCCAGGCAGTGGCACTGCTGGCATCACCGCAGACGGGCCTGAGGCTGGGGTGATGGCCACGGCCCGTACAGTGTGCCCATGGCAGGGGGGGCTTGGAGCTGGTTCTGGTCCCAGCTCAACACCACGAAGGGGACATAGGGACGGCTCTAACAGCGTGGGAAGCTGCGCCAGCTGCCACCTGGGGTGGGTTTTGTTTATCATCCCTTGGCTTGAAGACCCTGGTGACATCCTGTGCCCCGTCCCCGCAGGATGTGTGATGCAGGAGAAGGTCTCTACACCTTCCAGACGCAGGAGGGTGAGCAGATCTACCAGCGCGTGCACAGCGCCACGTTGGCCATCGCTGAGCAGCACAAGAGGGTCCTGCTGGAGATGGAGAAGAACGTCAGGGTGAGCTCCAGCCCACGCTGGGGGGGACACAGCTGGGGGAGAGAGACTCCAGGGGCCCTGTGTCACCCTCCTCCCCCCTCTCATCCACTGCAGCTGCTGAACAAGGGCACTGAGCACTTCTCCTACCCCTGCACCCCCACGACCATGCTGCCCCGCAGCGCCTACTGGCACCACATCACCGGCTCCCAGAACATGGCCGAGTCCTCCAGCTATGCCGGTGAGTGTCCCCACCCCACTCTGAGGAGCTGCTGCTCCAGCTCCTGGAGCTTTCCCCACCAGGTGAACCCACCCTCTGCTTTGTCCCCAGGGGAGGCGTACGCAGGTGCCCAGGCCAGCTCGGACACCGACCTCCTCAACAGGTTCATCTTGCTGAAGCCAAAGTCCTCCAAAAGCGACAAGCCTGAAAGCAGGGAGCCCACATCGTCCCCGTGAGCTGGCGTGGGGGGACTGTGGCAGGGGTCCCCTTTTTCTTCTCCAAGGGGTGGCAAGGACGAAGGCAGCTGCCCCTCAGAATCCCCAGGAGACCGAGCTGGGGCACCTCGGTGCCAAGACCTTGGGAAGCAGGCACTGGCTCACGCCCCGGTCTGGCGTTAGTGGAGGCGATGGCTGGCTCAGCCTCAACTGACTTCAAATATATATTGAATATCCGTATTGTTAAGAGATATTTCCTTCTCACATGAATGCAAATGTGGTGGCTGCTGAAGAGCCCTTGGGCAGATGCCCAGAGGTTTTTGACTCTTGGGGATCCAGCTGGGAGGTGAAGAGAGGTGGGGGGGTCAAGAAATTCGGAGTTTTCTGCGTGGCAGGAAGGCTGGAGCGTCACTCTGCCATGGCCACGGAGCAGCGCTGGAGGATGCAGCTGTGCCAGGCTGATGGTGCAGGGTCCCACCCCCGCACTGAAGAGTGGGGTGCTCCTGAGGACACCCTGCCACCCCTGAGCTGATTTTTGCACTTCAAGCTATTTAAACACTCGCTGTAGAATTGAGATGTCTCAGGAGAAACTGGTTTTCCTTCCAGGGGGGTTGGCTGGGGTGAGTGGCCGGGCAGAGCCGAGCTCCCTGGCTTCTCCCACCCCAACACCCCTCACTCCTCCCACAGCTGCGTCCCCCTGCCGTGCCCCCGGTTTATCTGCTGGTGGGCAACCACGGGACTGGTTTTGGCCAGTAGCATCTGTCTCTCAAGGGGCAGCTTTGTGGATATGAGAAGCCCCAGGGCAGAGAAACCCATGCCGATGGGGAGAGAGCCACATTCCTCTGTGCATTCCCATAGCCCTCACTCCCTCCTCACCCACTGGGAATGGAACTGGGCTTTATGTGCTGAACTTAAAAGCAATTGATTTTTTCTAGTTCTCCTATTTATTGACCTCGTTTAGAAGGGCTATCTTTTTATTGCCGTGCAAATCTTGGTGTTTCTTTGGAGTCTTCTTTCCGTCTGGGTTGGATGCTTGGTGGTTTTATTTCTGCCCTTTAAAGCTCCAGGTCCATGTGTTGGGCACAGGGAGTGTCGTGATGTGGGAATCTGTGGTCTGTAAATACTGTGTTTCAGGGTGGTGTAGCTTGTGGCTGAGGCTGAGGGGACGTGGGGACAGAGAAGGGCTGCTCCTCGCAGCATGGCTGGGCACAGAGGGGCTCTGGGACCCCAGCACTGCCCAGCAGTGTGTCCTCCCTGGGGTGAGAGGTAGAACTCGCTCTTTTCCTGGCTACACACCTCATCTGGAAAAGATTTAACATTTGTTACCAAAAATGTTTGGGTTTTCTGTTTTTTAAGGAGTTGCTCAATGAATAAACAACCGTTATCCACATCCACCCTTCCTGTTTGTCTGTTCCATCCAAGCGCGCTCGGGAAGTGCAAGTGGGAGTAGTGCCTGCCAGAGAGAAAAATGCTGATGGGGGAAGATTTCCTGAGGTTCCTGGCAGCACGCTTGGCTCAGGGCTTTGTTCTGCCTCCAGCCATGGCCAGGACATTTCAAGTGAAGCCCTAAAACCGCTGGGAGAGGAAGAAGGGTGGAGCGAGTTGCCACTCTCCATCAAACAACCCCGAGTGGAACAGGATGCCAGCACCCCACTGTCACCCTCACCTCCAGCTGCCCGTGGCTCCGGGGATGTGCCAGGGCAGTGGTGGCTCCAAGTCCCTGGGTGAAGGTGTTTCAAGGCACACCATCTCCCAGCTCTCCCAGAGCTGTGGCAGGTAACTTATCCGTGTCATGACTGCCTGGCAGCGCTGGCCTCAAGGTAAGACAGCCATGCCAGCCAGCGCAGTGACCCCTCCAGGGACGGGGACACGGGGACCCAGCTGCAGCCAGCTCTGCCGTGGCAAGGAAATGGAAGCAGCAGCCTGGAGGGGAAGGCAATGCTGACCTGGGCTGCTCTCCCCAGCTCAGCGTGACCCTGTCACCACTCCCTAAACTGTCCCCATCCACACCGAGATGAGCACAGGGGTACACAGGCCTTCCCCTCCCTCCCAGCCCCCATGGTACAGGAGCTGCAGGTCTCTCCAGGAAAGCGTCACCAAGAAGCTCATCCGAAGCCATGCTGGGCACTGATGGAGGGGAGGAGGAGGGGTGACAGAGGCCATTGCTGGAGCCTTTCAGCTACTGCCAGGGGGGTCAGGGCATGGGACCTGCACCAAGCTCCAGCCCAGCACACATTAGGGGCTGTGGGCACAAAGAAAGGTGGCAGACCCCGTGCCACCCAGCTCCTCAGAGAAAGGTTATACAGCGCAGGGGTGGAGTCTGTTCCAGAGGAGTCTGTAAGTACAGCTTCGCCTGCCTGGCCCAGCTGGGCTCCCCTGCAGCGCTGCCTTCTGCAGCATCTCGCCCACCCCGGCCTCACACATCTGCTTTAAACACAGCACTGGATCAATGAACGACGAGCTGCCTGCAGGAGGGGTGCTGCTCTCCTCAGGAGATAATGTCACAAGCAGCAATCAGCATCAGCGAGCAATGCTCCCTCCAAAGCAGATCTCATTAAGTTAATGTCTATTGGAGAGAAGTAAATGATGTGACATCTCCTCCAGCAGCCTCGGATGAGCTTTCAGGGATGACAGAAAAATGTGGGGGTAAGGCTTTATTCAGAACAGTAAAGAATGGACATGTAAATAAGGTAGGGTTGTGTAACAAAGGTACACGCTTCCCGATCCCAAACACCACATGGCCAAAATCCAACACCAGAACCAAAACGCTGGGATCACTCAGAGACAAAGCCTGTCCCAGCTAAGATGCTCTCTGACAGATTCCCTTCCTGTTTTACCCTACACATCACAATGGCTTTCCCTGGGAAGGAGGGCCAGGGAAGAAGCATCACCGACCAGGTGCTGGGCCAGGAAAGGCGTAGGGAGATGATGGGGAGGTAAAAGCCTCTCCCCAGATCTCAGCCAGGCATCACTCACAGCTCAGTACTCTCTTGCAAGGGCCACCTCAGTTGATAGTGAGGACGTCGCTCTGGATCTCGTGGCTCAGCTGTGTCTGGAGATCGCTCAGTTTCTTCTTGAGGCCGGACAGTGCAGACAGGACGATGGTCTCGGGGCGCAGAGAACCGCAGGACTCCACGTTGTAATAAAACCTGAGGTTACAAGGCAGGGGGTTAAGTCACCATCTGCTCTGCAAGGAGGTGCAAACCCAGACTGCACATCATTGCAGCCCATCCATACCCACAGCAGGGAGATCTGCCTGGAATCCCAACCATCATCGTGATCATCATCATTCACCTCACGAGCAGGCGACAGCCAGTGCTGCCCCTCTACAACCGTCACACCAACACTCACAACTTCATGGGCTGCAAGAGCATTTCTGAGATTGATTTCTCTTCAGCACCGTGACCTGCGAGCTAGCACAGAGCCCCAAGCCAGGGACTAAGGCCAGCTGAGGCACTTTTGCAGTGCAAATAACACCAGCAATCAGAGCATGAGACACACACAGGTGAATGAATACCTTAAGCCAGGGCATTTCCCCCACAGGCCTCACACTTCACTGAGTGTGCACCGCCCTACCTGGCAACATGAACTCAGGAGAACTGTCTAGTATCTCCCAGAGGGGCAAACCTGCCAGATCCGGGCATATCACCACTTAACGCCAACTCCTGCCCTGCTTTTCAGGGAATGTCAGCTCCCTGGGCTGGCAGCACAGCATAGACACTCCTCTACTAATGAGAGCCCGTGAGATGCACCCAGCCAGTCACCCCATCTTCCAGCTGCAGCACTGCATTCAGCCCCCTACCTCTCTGGCTTCCCGTTGGGGTCGTAGGGAGCCTGAGCATCCTCGTCGTCGATCTCCGAGTACTCACTCTTGGGCCTGGAATCAGGGAACAGGAGAGGTCAGCACAGAGCCCCTGCTCCAGCCTGGCCCCACAGAGCCCAGGCACTCAGTTTGGCCCCAGAGAGCGAGCACTGGGGCTCACGTCCAGCACACAACAGGGTGGCTATCAAACATCAAGTCACAGAGAAAAGCTCAGTCTCACATTGCTCTTTCTGGCTCCTCATTAATGCCACAGAGTCAATCCAGCAGCACTGGAAGGAGATCAGCCCTGCTCTGCCCTGTACTGTGGCTCCAGCCACCTACACTGGTACAATCTGGCAGGTGCTTACAGTGAAGGGATGTCGATTCCTGAAGGAACTGTGTTTATGGAGCCTAGATGCTTTCATGGAGTAATGGACCTTGGGTTATCTTTTCTTTCTACTTCCCACTGGGCCAGGAAAGCACTGGAGTACTCCAGCACTCAAGTCTGTGAGGCACAGTTGGCTTGAACTAAGCAGGAAAAAAAAATCTCCTGTACCTCAGACACCAGCTGCATCAGTGAGCTCCATCCTGATGTCCTGCACCTCCCCTCCTCCACCAAAATCACTGCAATGCCTGGGCATCAGTCAGGCAAACACATCTTTCCACCTGCTGCAACCCTTGGTTTATAGAGCACCACACCAGAGAGACTGTGTGGAACCACTTAATCCGTGTAAGAAAACCCAAAGCCTTGAGCTGTCTGAGAAGCCAGCACAGAAAATCCTGTACCTTCCAAGGTCTCCTGCTGGCCTTCATCTGCCCCAGCAATGCCCAGAAACACTGATCCCAGCAGCCTGTAATCAGCTGCCTGAAATAAAACTGTATTTCTCAAACAAACCCTCTGCCTTTATAAACCACTGAGAGAGATGAAGTGTTAATGGAGTTGGGATTTCTTGTTACTTGCAGAACCACCCATGACCAAAACAGGGCAGAGGTTTCCACCACCCTGACAGCTGTTTGGAGAGTCCAGCTGCATGCCAGTGCTCTGCCAACAGCCTCAAAAAGCAACTAGCATGAAAAATTAAACCGAAAATCATAGCTAGCCTTGGACAGCAGAAGCCTTTGGCTCTGTATTGTCTTCACAGGGAGTCAGATGAACTTGAAAAGACAGACATATCATCAAGAACTGGCAGCTCCAATATCAATTCTCTTTGGGGATTTTTCCAACTATTACATATATTTTGTCTAGAACTTCTCAAAAACTGCTTCCTGGTTTCCTGTCTGTTGTATGCCACACTGCAACTGATCAATGCTTACAGCAGCACATCCACTACCCTGCTCTCAACCTGCCTTGCCTGAAGCACCTGGTTCCTCACTATGCTGCTGGCTCCAGCGTGCTCAGTGACAGGATGTCTGCTCGGTGATCACTGGGATACAGAGCCAGGAGCAGCTCAGGTACCCATTCATGAAAAGTCCTCACCCAGGCCAAAGCAGGGCAGCAGCTTTCCAAAAGTAAAATTGTGCCACTTCTGGATGAGAAGCAGCGTGCTACTTGTGCAGAATGGAGAGGAAAGGGCCAGAGAGGGAAACTCTGCCAGAGATCAGGCTCCAGGAGTGAGGAGATGTATGGGTTATATCAGAGCCATACTGGGCTTCCTCAAGCTGGGCTGAAAAATCAGCCTTGCAACCCAACCTTCCTCTCTTTGCTCTCATAGCAACTTCTTTCATCTCATATGGATCTGTTCCTTCCTCAGACTTTACCCTGAACTACAAGACACTTGCACAGGGAAGAAAAAAATCAGCCACAAGTGGTGAAAAAGGGCATGAAAGCGAGGCAAACCAGCAGCGATGGCATGTGAGGGAGGACAAGAGACGACCACAAACCAGTCCACCTTGTGTGCAGCTGCAAACAAGCGGCTGGCCTTGCTACCCAAACCCAGGAGCAGAGTCTGTGCAAGGGGACGTGGCAGGCACGCTCCCCATCGCTTACTGACCCAAATTATCCCCAGGGCTGAAGTGTAAGTTGTTGCCTGCTGGAAAATCTTTCCCAGTCCCTGCAGACAGACACCAGGACATACCACTCCTCCGGTTTGGGGTACACCGTGTGCCTCAGCGCGTTGTCAGGGTCGTACTCGAAGGCCACGCCGGCCGTGGGGTTCCACTTGGCGTGCTCCTTGCCAAAGCCCTTCTTGGCGTAGGCTCGCAGCCGCAGCTCCTGCCCCTTCCGCAGCTTCACGATCAGGATGTCTGGAAAAGCACGTGCTGGTTTGAGAAGGCTGCAGAGGAGAAGTGAGTGTGCAGGATCACACTGCAGCAAAGGCAGATCTTTGGTGTCCAGGAAGATGTCACCAGCATCAAGGGTTTGTTTGGATTTTTAGAGGGGCTCAGCTGTGTCCCCAGAGCAGCCAAGTAAAAAGGATCCGCACAGGCCACCAAGGAACAGCCAACAACACACCATTTCACCTCTCTGCTGGCTCTAGGCTCTCACAAGGAGAGATAGAAGCACCCTCTGACACAGGACTTTGGTTCTGGGGCAATCTGTAAGTGGCATTAAGACAAAATGCTGCCCCACCGATGCAGTGACACCAGCAGCTCAGAAGTGTCAGATTTACAGCTGCCTTACAGTTGCCCAGCTAGTAAAGGAAGAATGAGTTCAAAGAACCTGAAAGAAAAGTTAATTTCCTCCTCCAGCTCTTATTCCTAGTGACCCACCACTCACCATCCTGCTCCACGTAGTCATTGGGGTCGTTGTCTCTGCTCCGAGATGTCACCTGCAGCAGCAGAACAAAACCAAGCAAATTAGTGACAAGATGAGCTTGGATGAGTGCTCCAGCCCTGCACAGCACATCTGCTCGGTTCCCAAAGTCACTCCCACAACTGCTGTAGATGACACACAGCACTCAGAGCACCTCGGCCAAAGGCAAGTAACAGACAGCAGGCTCCAGCTGAGCTTTACCCAGGCAGACACGGTCACCAGGCAGCAGGAGCAGCCCCAGGTTGTGGTGACATCTGGATCCGCCTCAAGAGTGTATCAGAACATTCTCTGTAAGTCCTTTTGCACCTGTCCCACTTTGGCACCACCAACCCTCCCCAAGACGGCTGCACAGGGAGCTGTTTGGCAGCATTGCCCTGGCCCAGGCCCCTCACACCTTGCCACGCTGAGAGCCAAGAACCAGCAAGCCGGAGGCCTGCCAAGGGGCAGCCAAGGCTTTTGGGATGAGGGATGCAGGAGGAGGCCACACCGCTTTGCACCCCATCAGACAGCAAGCGAAGGACAACGCAGCAGAGACAAGGAGGGCACTGGCACACGCGCTGCTTCTGCAGCTACTCCAGCTTTGCTCCCCCACTACAGTTTAAGTGGAGCTTTAGGCAACGTGAAACGTGCTCAGGGGCCTTGCTGTGCCTACATTCCACGTGTTTGCTACCCCGCCTCGGCAGGAACGGGGAGCGGGACGGGCGGAGGGGTGGTGCTGACCGGGATGACGCGGGGGTTGTTGGAGATGAGGTCGCGGGACGTGACGTGCCGGGTCTGGTCCTCGTTGCAGCGAACGTCCAGCGTGAACTCCACGGAGCACTCGGGGCAGAACTCATCGCACGTGCAGTCCTGGGACACACATGGGCTCTTTAGGCGAGAAACTGCCAGAGCTTCCCATCAGATCGAACACCCGCCGCCCTCAGAGATGATTCCCCACAGCATTTCGCCTGACTCACTCTGGAATATTGCATCTTATCCACAATGTCATCGCTGGTGAGTGGGATGAGACCTGTGGGAAGCAGGAAATCAGAGGAATGTCTGAGTGAGACCACAAGAACCCCCAACTCTCCTGCCAAGACAGGTGGAGGAACAGCACCTGACAAAGGTGCTTCAGCATCTCTGGACTGATTTTGTCCACAGCCCACCTTCACCTTCCTCCCCACCCCAGCACTCACCCAGCCTGTGTGCAATGAATTCATCGTGGAGCACGGAGGAGTTGGCATCTATCTGGACCCAGTCAATGGCTGCAGAGAAGAGAGAGAAGCTGAGAAACACTCATGTGGGGAAAAGCCAGCTTGCGAGGGCACAGAAAACATGACAGAGCCTGCAGAGACACACTGAGGTGGCATCTGCAGGGCACAGTACTGCCTGAACACGGGGAACGAGAGCCAAAAGCAGCGGGAAGGTGTGGGAGAACACAGAGGGGAAGCGATGGGAGCCACAGGGAGGGCAGCCCAGGGGACTGCGACCACAGGCAAGCGAAAGGCCTCACCTATGATGGGGACTTCTGCGATGAACACTCTCCGAATGGAATTTGCCACCCTGAGGGAGGGAAACACCCGTGTTTAGGCATGAGGGAGCGCAGGGCCGCAGGCCCGCACAGACGCCGGCCGAGGCTGCTGCGGGACTTGGCTTCAGAGACCCTGCCCGGCCGCACCGGCGGCACCCGCGGGGACACTGGGCCCGTGGGGCCGTCCCCGGGGCCTCCTGCGGCCGCTTCACCCCCGGTCCCGCCCG
>VZTA01018793.1:330469-345569 GCA_013398855.1 Mohoua ochrocephala | reverse complement strand
CGGGGCTGGCGGTCCCCCTTTTTTCCCCTTAAAAATCTTTTCTGAGACCTCGCCTGAAGCGGTGTGGGGGGGCTGTGTATGTGTGTTTAAGTAATTCCTTCACGAAATCCCCCCACGTATCCTGTCCTTGCTCTCTCCAAACCGTCCCTGCTCGGTGACCGAGAGGTTTATTCCGCTCGTTTTCCATGTGCTTAAAATGCGCACCTGCTGTAGGGCCCGTCGCCTTGCGCCGCGTCCCGGCCGCTGGAAGCCGGAGCATTCCTGGCCGCCGGAGCATTCCTGGCCGCTAGAAGCCGGAGCGTTCCCGGCCGCTGGAAGCCGGAGCATTCCTGGCCGCCGGAGCATTCCTGGCCGCTGGAAGCCGGAGCGTTCCCGGCCGCTGGAGCATTCCCGGCCACTGGAAGCTGCCTGTGCTGCGTCAGGAGGCTGCAGTTTACAGCTCTGACGTGCTACAGAACCCTGGAATGGTTTGGGTTGGAAGGGACCGTCACGATCATCCCATTCCAACCCAGCAGCTTTCTAATCTACTGGAGCGGAACCCGCGGTATTGTTCAGCCCCTTTCCTTGCCCTGTTCCTCAGGGACTGTGAAATGTGTGCGGCAGGGAGATAAGGGCCCCTCCTCACACCACCCAGCCGGGATCCTCGGCCTCCTCCGCGCATCTCAGGGCACTGAAGGCGGTGTTGCTGTTGATGCAGTCTGGGCTCTGACTGATCTTGAAAGGTCACAACCTGCTGTTCAGAGAAGGAGGTGTGGCTCCGGGTTTCTCTTTCTCACCTTAGCCTAACAGCTTAAGTATCTTTTGAGACTGTCAACCTTTTTCTTGGGAGAGGTGACTTTTTAATGGGGTTGATAAGTGTGTTTACGAGTGTTACTATCTGCTGTAGCTGCTTAGCTTTTGTCACACATGCAAAATCAGCTGTGAGATGTTATAACCTGCAGTGTACATCCAAGGTGTCCATTGGTTGGCATTGTGGTTGTTTTAGTGTGAATTCCTACCAGAGTAGCTCAGAAAAGGCACAGACTGTCCCATTCTGAACTTGTTTGCAGTTTCCAGGAGAGAGGGGGAGTCCACAGCACCCAGAGCCAGAGGAACTGTAGGTCAAAATCCACTCCCCACCTGACTGCAGTTAAATTTGGTACAGCATATCCATGAGCTGTGCTTTAGTGACAACATGGTGGCAATAAGGCATTGCCCAGGATGTGTGATGTAGTGATTCCTGATAAAGACCTCGCTTACCACTGTCTGTCCAGAAGTAGGTGTGTGATTTGCAGCTAATTGAAGATACACTGGGCAACTATCCTGGTCACCAGTGCTCTCTGTTCTCTGTGGTGGTGTTAAATTAGGAAGAAAATAGGTTTGTGTTGGATGCAGGAAAGAGGTCATTGGGCTCAGTAGCTGGTGCTGCTATGAGAACAGGTGATGATGGAATGTTATTGCTCCACAAGGGATACAATCTCATATAAAATATCAGTGGAGACAGCTTTCTCAAAACTGTCACTGCACATTCTGTTCCGCTCCTCCCTCCCTGTCATTTGCTCGCCCAGTGCCACCAATCATAACGGTGGGAAGAGCCTCAATCTGGAATGCTGGGAATGCTGAAAGTTACTTTTTTCTTTTCATGTACTGCGTAAGCGAACTCTGCTAGGTCGCGTTTGGAGTAGGAGAGACAAGGCAGTGTTTAATGTCAAATAGCTGTCACGGCTCAGGAAATCCAGAAATCCTGTGTTTGTCTTATTCAGATTTTTAAGGAAAGCAGGTAAGTTTTTTTGTTGTTTTGTTGGTTTATTTAAAGCGTGGCTTGCAGTATCCCAGCAGAACTGGTGCCCGAACTGGAGAGAAACTGAATTATGGCTTGAAGTGCAGCTCTTTGTTCATGTCCTGCTAACGCACATCTTGTGGGAACTTTGTGCTGCCTGCCTCCAGAAAATTATCCCCATTTATTAAAACAACTCAACCGATTATGTCACAGTCCATAGAGGTTCGTGCTGTGCTGGGCACTTACCCTTCCTCTCTCTCTCTCTCCCACCCTGTTCCTCTCCCAGCCACTGCCAGGTTTGCTGCTGCTGCTGCAATGGGGGAGTACGGAGTCGCTCCAGGCCAGCGCGTGGCCATCGTCTGGGACAGCTCCTCGCCGGTCGAAGCCCTGAAGGGTTTGGTGGATAAAGTCCAGGCGCTGGTGGGAGCTGATAATCGTGTCTCTGTGGAAAACGTTAACCAGCTGCCTCAGTGTAAGAATGAGCTTCGTTTTTCACTGTTTCCTTAAAGGGGAAAGGGTTCTGCTGCTGTGTGAGCCGACACCTTCCTGCTTTGGGAGTCAGCACTCGGAACACCGACAGCACCTGCTGCTGACTCTTACCCTGGGCAACACAGCAGGGGAAGTGATGCACCCTGGCCGTGCTCCTATGATCGGTGTCTTTAGTCAGCTACTGCTGTTGTACACAAGCATGAGGGATGAGGGAGGTGGAACTGGTGTATTAAGCTGTGTGTGTACATGTGTCAAATTGTACCATCTTCCTCTTTCTTTGCAGCGGCTCACAAGGAGTCCAGTTTCGATGTAATCCTCTCTGGCATGGTACCAGGCAGTACAGCACAGCACAGTGTGGAGCTCCTGGCAGAAGTAGCTCGGATACTTAAGCCAGGAGGCCGTGTCCTCCTGAAGGAACCAGTGGTTACAGAATCAGGTGAGAGAATCTTGCTTCCGTGGCAGCATAGCATTTCTCGTGAGGATTAGGCTGAAATAGAAAGGACAGGAACCCCTATCAACATTCAGAGATTTTCATTCTCCTGACACACTAACCCAAATCACAAGGTCTTTATCCTGTGCTTAAGCTGGTATCCATCAGAGATGTTTGCAGTCACTCTGCTTCTATCAAAAATGCTGGATAGGCTTGTTCCTAAGCGACACTGAAAAGCTTCAGTGATCACTGTTTTCTCCTCAGGGTGCAGTGTTAAGTAGTTGCAGATGTCGTGTTTTTGAGGAGCTTCCAAAGTGGTTTTTAAAACAGGTGACAGATGCTGAAGAGATTGCCCTAGAAGCCAGTTGAGAAATAGGTATCCAGGAAAAGTTAAAAGTGTTTGGAGTTTGGAGTGTTTTGAGTTTTAAGAGCAAAGCCAGAGCGCCTGCCATGGTACAGCTAGAGGAGCCATGAGAAGGTGAACACAAGATGATTTCTTAATGTAGTGTGTTCATTTAGGAGTCCATGTTTTGAAAACTTCATGAGTAGTTCTCTTTAATAGGTAAAAGTGTTTGGGAGGGAATTTGTTTGGGGGTGGATTTTTTATCTTTATTCAATGGGTATTGATTGGGTTGAGAAAAGTTTTGGCATATATAGAACATATTTGGAGCTAGAATGGCTTTGTGACCCCACGCTGTTCTTTTAATGAACAAGCTGCTGATGCTTTTCCTGGTTTGTTCCTGCTGTCAAGTAGAAAGAGCCCAATTTTAGTGCAGAGGTTTGGCTCGAGTACTTCCCTCTGAAGTTCTTGCTCTTCCAGGTTTCTCAGTGAGCTGTGTTCTTGTTCTTGCCTCCTCCTACTCTCTGCTTTTGTGTCTTGCAGGAAACAATGGCAAAATCAAGACAGCAGCCAAGCTCCTCACAACTCTGACTCTCTCTGGGTTGGTGGAAGTAAAGGAGGTAGGGATGTGTTCACCATTTCCAGAAATGCCCTCAGGCAGTTACCTGGGGATTTGCTGGGTGATGAGGTGTTTAGCTACCCTGGTTTGCTGTGAATGTGTATGGCCACTGCCTGGCACAAACTTCAGTTACTGTCAGCGTAGTGGGTTTTTTTAAGATTGAAAATACTGACTTATCTATTCACTGGAATTCTGGGCTGGGTGCTAAAAGAAGGGGTTCTGCATGAGGTTAACCTAAAATCTTACTTTGCAGCTGCAAAAGGAAGCGCTGACCCCAGAGGAGGCTCAGTCTGTCGGAGAACATCTGGGTTACCAAGGCAATGATCTTCTCATTATTCAGATAGAAGGCAGGAAGCCCAATTTCGAAGTGGGATCCTCAAGTCAGCTCAAACTTTCCTTTGCCAAGACACCTGGTCCTTCAGGTAAGGAGTGGTGCATGCTGAATATCTGGATTTCCTGGCTCTCAGTGATAGGCATCACTTGGAACAGGGAGACAGTTCCCAAGTAGGGAGTGCTACAGTAAAACCCTATGAAGTAGGGCTTTCCTAAGTTGCTTGAACTCTTATTTGTTGGGAGTGGATGGGGCAAAGGCTGGAATAACTGCTGTTTCTTCCTTTGTTCCGGCTCCAGGAAAACCCTCTGTGGACCCAGCTGCTGCCAAGCTGTGGACACTGTCTGCCAATGATATGAATGATGAAGAGATGGTAAGTGGTTTTCTTTGTGAGGCTTTGCTGTTCCTTCTCTTTCCTCATTCTTTCCTATTCTAAATACTTTCAGTCACGCCTCTTAGGAAGCTTACAATTTCAGAAGTAGAAAAACCTCCCTAAGGCAAAATAGCTCATCTCCTTCATGGGGTCTGGAGAACTTAGTGGTGTGGTGAGGGCAGAGAGGAGACAGGGATAAGAGGGCACAGCTGCAGCACTTTAATGCCAGTGTACAGATAGCATCATTTTGCTGAACATAACTTAGCAGTGTCATTCCCTACTGAAAAGTCCATTTCCTGCATTTTCTCTCCTATGGTGTGTTTTCAGGATCTTTTGGACTCTGATGAGCTGTTGGATTCAGAGGATTTGAAAAAGCCAGATCCATCATCCCTCAGAGCTCCATCCTGCAAAGAAATGGGCAAAAAGAAAGCCTGCAAGAACTGGTCAGTGCTGGAATTCATGTGTCAGTGAACCTTTCCACTGCAGCATTAAACTCTTAAGAGTTGGAGGGATTTAAAAACGATTGTTGGCAATTTGCTGTTCTTCAGAGCCCAATTCTCTTGGTTCATGTCCTTTCTTAACGTAATTATTGGAATGTAAACACAAATACAATGAGAATTGACCTGTGACTGCTACAAGTTATCACGATGGTGTGTATTATCAACAGCCATCTTGGAGGTGGCTGCATAGCTTGTGCAACTTGCCTAAAACCCTGGCTTCTCACCTTCCAAGGAGAAACAGCACATGTAGTTAAGTGCTGTAGTGTCATTTCCCACTCAGTTTTAACTTGAGGAGTGTTTCAACACTTGTTATACAAACCATGGTGTCAAAGAACGAAGTGAGGAGCGTGAGTCCCAGAGTCAGCTGTGTCGTGTGACAGAACGAGGGCTGTTGCATGTGAGAAGGGCTGGCACAAGTGTGGATGACTCATGACCTTTAAGCAGAAAGATGCAGGTGACTTCTTTATTTTTCTACAGCACATGTGGCCTGGCTGAAGAACTGGAACAGGAGAAGAAGAAGAGCTCACAGCCCAAATCTGCCTGTGGAAATGTAATTAGTAATTTTTGTCTCTATACTGTGGTTTGCAGTATATGATATCTGTGTAAGATTTGTGTTCCATAGTCACTGCTGCCTGAGCTGGATTACTGCTTCCACACACACTGCCTGTGCAGCTTCTGCAGAGCTTCGGCCTTTGCCCTGTGCTCATGTGCTCTGTACCAGCACATGCTGTCTGTTCTGACTCCCTGGGGGAGTCAGAGTGAGCAGTGAGCCTTTCCCCTCCTGCTCAGAGGCTAACCAGGGATCTGCTCAGGGAAGCGTGCCTTGTGGGAGCTCAGGGGGCTGCCCCAGCCTGGGCACACCGGGTGGGGTGGAGACTCCTTTCTGTGTGAGCCCAGTGCCTGCACAGCTCTGCCATCCACACTAACAAGATGGGTTGAGAAAGGGGTAGAAGGGAAGCAGTTTCTGTGCTCTTATATGTTGAGGAGCATGACATCTCTTGAGCTGGAGAAACCGTATCACAGGGGAAAAGACCTGAAAGTGGCACCTGATAACAGACAGTGTTTTTCTTTCCCTTGCCAGTGCTACCTGGGGGATGCATTCCGCTGTGCCAGCTGCCCTTACCTGGGGATGCCTGCCTTCAAGCCAGGGGAGAAGATTCTCCTGCAAGAGAACCAGCTGCACGATGCCTAACAAAGACACGTCCTGCCAAGGACTCTGCTGCTTTTCTGTCACTCTGAGGTTCTTCCTGCAGTCCTCATCCTCTCAAACTCATGCTATCCAGCCAGTACTCCATGTGGGGAGGGACGCTGCGGGCACTGACACTGTTGTGAGTTCACCACTTGTCATCAGCCTTGGGCTACCTGATCCTCTGGTGACAAGTCACGTATTAGACTTCATGTTACACCTTGTTTTGGCTGACCTGACGTGATCCTGGACGCTGGCCGTCACAGCGTGTCCCACCAGCAGAGGGAAGTACAGTCACGTGTCAGGTTGTCCTTGTGTGCCTGGCATTTCCCATGCCCATGTCCTACAGCTCTAATTAGTCCCGATTTTCCCTGGTGAATCAGCAGCTCTGGCTCAGCCCCCGGGGTGACCGGGCTCCTGCTCTCTCTGAAGTTTGAACCTGCAGCCCCTTATCATGTGGAGGTGGCCCAGCAGCTCCTGTGGCGAGTCAGGAGCAGAGAGTACACTTAGCAGTATGTACTCTCAGCAGTGTGCACGATCTCCTTGGGAAAGGCTGGCAGGCATGATGAATTTCCAAGTGTTTTGGGAGCCCCCTACCCCCAGATGTTTCCAGCAAAATGGCGAAGATTCAGTCCCACCAAGAACTCCTGCCTTTAAAGCAGGGAGCTGGTGAAACAAGACCTGTCTTGTCTTCCCACAGCTTTCAGTCCAACATGTACTGATAACACAAGGGCAATCTGAGACTGTCACCTCTCTTGGTGGTTACCCAAGTGAGTTACCTGCAGTGTCAAATACATAAGAACATAGCAATAACTTAATTTCTAGATGATCTGTGGTCGCCATCCGCTCCCTCTCCATGAGATACTATTTATTTGTGTAGTTACTGCTAGTGAAGCATCCTGCAGGTGTGGGATGAGGGTGCTGTTCACATTTTGTGCCGGGCTTGCTTCTCACCCAGGGAGGGGGAGGAGGAAAGCTCACGTCCAGTGTCTCAGTGGGGATTGTTTTGTTTGGGGCTCCTGCTCTACAGGATGTGACTGCTTGTTGTGTGCTACCTGAGTTACTAAACTCATGGAGGGGGCTGGGATGAAAGGCTGTTCTGTTCTTGAAATAAAAGTGACCAATAGTAAAGCCTTTGTTTTAAGGCTGGTATGAGTGGTATTCTAAGTGTGTTTCTCCTACTTGGCCTCTCAGGGCTTTCTTAAACTGTTCAAATGTTAGGTTGCATCTTGGAGTTCTCCATAAATTGTTCCTCTGAAAACTTGACTTGAATATGTGATATGCACTGGAAACAACAGATGTTAAGGAAAACTTAAGAAAACTCCTTTCTGACCGCTCAGATGCTGCTCTGGGAATCACACTTGGACTGCCCCAGCCTGTCACTGGTGGGATTGAAGGCCCTTCCTGCCAGAGCACAGCTTTCCCAGAACCCTCTCTCACTCCTCCCCTGTCCCTGCCTCTGTCATCAGCAAGAACAGCTCCCAAGGAGACAGCAGTTGTGTGATAAACCTCCTGTCCAACCAACTTGTTGCTCCTAGCTCATGATGTAAGGAAATGGGCAAAAGCCTCTGCACACTTACGGCCTTTGGGAGTTTTATTGCCTTTTCTCAGCCTCACTGGTAGCAGATGATCAGATCTCTTTATGAGGTCCCTGATAAAAGGCAGCCCTTACCCTGAACTCCACTTTCCTCTTGCCCAAACTGGGAGAAGCAGCACTTTTACTTTTGTTTCTCTGCATGAGTCAGCCTTCCTTTGTACGGCCAGCAGAGCTTGAGGGGCAGCAAGGACGCACTCCGTGCTCCTGGCAGGAAAACCCATCAGGGATGTTTCACCCCCCTGCCTTGCGTGCACACGGGGACAAGGGGCCCTCTCCATCTGGAGGTGTTTGGGGCAAGGAGGGCATTGTGTTTGTTATTGCTTTATCTTCACACGCTTGCTTAACTGCTTGTGATAGCATCTTTTTGAGAAGTGAAGTTTGGAGGCTCAGCTCTGGCCGTGGTAGCTGCTTCACCTTTTTAAAAATAGCCAATGAGCAAAGATGCTGCCTCCACCCTTCCTGCCTGCACTGGAGAGGTCCCCTCAGTTCCTCCAGCAGCCCTGGCTGCCTTTCCCCACCTTTTGCTCACTCATGTTACTCCTCCAAGGCTATTTCATGGCTTCTTGCCTGGTTCTCTGTTAAAAATGCTATCCCAGATCTGATTCCCCACTAATCTTGGGCATAAAGGAGGATGCAAATGCAGCACTATGAATGTCCCAGCTTCCTCCATTTCAATGATCAGTAACTCTTCCCTGGTGAAGCAATGAGCCACGTTTTTCCCTCCACTTCTTTTTAAGGCAGTTAAGCAAATGCAGAGCCTTGGCAGCCCCTATTAGTCTTAATTCGACTTGTATCTCAGCTTTCCAGTTTTGCTTCTTTGCAATTTAGTGAGCATGTCATTCTGCTCATGCCCTTTGTGGTTTTCCTCATGGCCTTCTATTTTGACCAGTGGGATTCTGAAGAGCTCTGCAGCTGTATTTGCCTCCTCTGAAACTTCCCCCCTTCCCTCAGCAAATAATAACTGGCTACCAAGGCTGTTAGTACAAGTGTCAGGTGTCTGGTTCAGTTCTTCTTGAATTCATGAGCAGTCTGTCCCTCTTAGTTGAAGGCTTTTTTAAACCCTTTTCTCCTTAAAATAACAACATAGGTCATTTCATGCTATAGACACATGAGAAGGGCTGTGCTGGTCCAGCCGAAGGGCCACCCAGCCTGGCCTTAGAGAATCATGGGATCCTTTTAGGACTACAAGTGGGAATCACAATTTTACTGAAAAATTCACAATAAACACAACAGTATCCATAAAAGAGGGCACAATAGAGAGTGCTCTACCCACGAGAAGGGTATTCACCACCAAACCAGCAAAAACACCTAACCACTCCCAGTACGAAGCAGATCCATGTGCATCACCGCAGCAGCGCCTCTGTGAAGCAAGCAATGCTTTTCCATCCCTGCCCCTTGTGTTTCAAGTGAGTGAACCACAGAGAAAGGTCAACCCACATCACAGCAGGTGCCTGCACCAGAGAAAATCCAGAAAACTCCTCCAGGACTTCTCATGGCTGTGCCACTCAGCACGTCCAGGACCAAGCTCTTCCTGAACACCATGTTGGCCACACAGCGTACAGTGTCATTCCTGAAACACGGAGCAAGTAGCTAGAGGAGCCTGTCGGTGACTGGAGACAGCAAAAAGAGTTCCTGAGGCTTGGCAGTGCTTGGAGCTGCAGAAGGCAAGGGGAAAATGGGCTCAAGAGCCCTGTCCTCGCTGTGAGACATGGCTTCTTCCAGGGGAACATAAAGAAGGGTTGTGCAGCCACTCGGGGGTAATAGGTGGCTTTGGTCACCAAGATTGCACGGGTGTATGAGCTAACACCTAGTTTTTGAGGAGGATGACCCCAACAGGTGGACAACAAGCTGCTCACCCTCCCTCATTTGCCCTCTTCCTAGGGGGAGACATCCACCTCTGTGCTGGCAGCGCTGCCATCCCCACCACTCTGCTTCTGTTGCGATGGCTTGATCTCGGTGTAAATGATGTTGGAGGAGGCAGGTCCTGTCCCCTTCTTTTCAAAATTCAGGTTGGCATAGGTCAGGTCCTCGGTGCCTGTCACCAGGGCCGCCTGCAGGGAGAGAGCAATGAGTAGAGCCTTGGCTTTTCTTTCTGTGTCTTCCCTGCTAACATTTTTCCACTGGCACAACTCTTTGTGCTGCCCAAGCATTACCCAGCTTGCTCAGAAGTGCCACCTACTCAAACACTCATAAGCCCTTATTTAATAGGAATTAATGAGTGTTTAGAACCATGTTTTCAGAAAGCAAAGCTGATTTTACTGTGAAATCCTTTAAGTGGGTATTCAACAGCCAATGCTTTTTTTGATGGGGAGGAGGAAGCGATACGTGCGAAGCCCTCCCTGGCTTACCATACTGACCTGATTCCTCTTCGCCACTTCCCCGCTCGTGAGCGCTCCTGAAAAAGGAAACCTAGTTTAAACAGTAGCCAAAATAATGACAATGATCATAATTTTAAATTAAGAAAATAATGAAAGAATAAAGCAAACATCTGCATTGGTCCTGCTTTTGTTGCAGGAGAGGATGCGGCACTGCGGCTCTGTGGTTCTGAAGATGGCCAAAGGGCTGGAGGGGTTGGAAAGGGCTTAAAAAGCCCTTGGAGGGGCTGGAGAACAGCTCTGAGATGGACACTTCTGGAGATGCAAGACCTGTGTCAATCACACAACAGGTTGTGCCATTACTGGACTCCCACCAGCAAGTGGCCAGAAGAAAGGGACGGGGTGAACCTTCTCACCATGCCGGGACAGCTTGTTCAGGAGGACAGACTTGTGAAGGGAGCACGGAGCGAGCAGGAGCAGTAGGATGTCAGAGATGGACAACCAACAGTTGAGGAAGAAATGCCAACCTGTTCTGTTCCTTCTGCGCTGCCACAGCAGGAAGCCAATTATTGGCACATAAAGGAGCGTCCCGACCGCTAAGCCAAAGAGGACGCACAGGAAGAGGCGGAGTCCTGCACACACAACATCACAGAGACACTCGTGAGCCACCATCTCCCTGTGCAGGACACATGCTGCAACTGCCTTCTTCATGGCAGGGTCAGTTTCTTCCCAGACTTGAGCTTCCAGACCCTGAACCACCCACAGAATCAGGGTGCTGACAAAATCTTGTGGGGAATGGTCTCCAAACTCATCCCAACTCAACCAGGGGGTAGTCGGAGCGTCAGAGCCCGTTCCCAGCATCACAGCCTCTGATCCACTGGTGCCTACCCCAGTCTGGCAGTGGGTCCCACCCACTCGTGGGAAAACATCTGCATGTTTTTCCCCTTACTGCTCCTCCCTCTTTTTCCCTGAGGACTCCTCCTGCCCCCCACTCTAGCAGCCAGGGGACTGTGGAGACGCACCTGTCCAGATGTTCCCCGTGACATCGGTCTGAGATCCTGCAGAGCCACGGGCTGAAAGGCAGAAACACGAGTGAGAGACTGTCCAGAGGCAGAGAACACCCTGCACCCTGCTCTGCTTTGGAGCAGGAGCCTTGACCCCGCAGTCCTGGCTGTCCCGCTCCTGCCACCATAGCTCCAGCCATGTCAGCTGGAGGATATGGCAGGTCTTATTTCAAGGAACCAATGGCCCAGCAGCTCCGTGGTGGGATCTGCCAAAAGGTGCCTTGCTGGGTTGGCTCCTCCAGTTCTCGGGATGCTTTCAGGGGAAACAACGCATGGAAGAACCAGAGGAGCACTGGATGTCGCATCCTTCTCTGCCCACTCATCTCCCCCATGAACACAGACCCACTGCCACTTACTAAAACCTTTTGCTTGTGTGCTGTTTCCAGTGTCTGTCGAGTTTGGTCTCGTGATGAAGACCCTACACACACAGTTTCCTGTGTGGGCTGTACACGTGACTGAGCTGGTGAAATTCATGCAGTTTTCTCCTGGAACAGTGTTTTTCACAGTGTTGGTTTGATTCTCCACCTCCAGACATTCAGGTTTGTCCCACTTCACCTGCACTGTGAGATTCTCCAAACAAATATTGAACTGCATAGTGGTGAGATTCTCCAAACAAATCTTGAACTGCATAGTGGTGAGATTTTCCAGATGACTGGCTGTTCCTGGAGGAAACAAAACCAGAAGTGATAGCAGAAATTTATATGATCTTGCAGGGTCATGTCCCAAGTGTCACTCATGAAAGACACGGTGAAGTGACCATCCTTTCCTGCAGCAGCTGATGATTTTTTCCAAATCTGGCTGCTAACCATTCCTCAGCGCTCAACACTGAAATGTTGCATGTTGACTCGTGCCACTGGACACTGTGCAGTGCACAAACTTTTCTGTGCCTCGGGAAAGACTGAAAACGTGAGGATCAGGGGGCAAGCACCTCCTTCTTCTGTGACACAGGCACCCAAGCAGGAAGTGCCTCAGGCTCCACCATTTCATGGAGCATGAGGTAGGGCTGGGGGATTGGCAGGGGGATTCTCTAGTCAGCCCTAGAGAAGCAGAGATAATATGGTAGACAGATCCCTGCAGCCTCTCTGGCTTCATCCCACCCCCTAATGCTCACTCTGGAGCACTTCAGAATCACTGCTGAGTCTCTCAGCTGAAGTCACTTCACATGTTCTCAGCTGAGTCCTCCCTCTCTCACCTCTCTTCAGTCCTTTCTTCCCACTCCAAGGGGCATTAGTGGACTTCTGTCCCTTACCACCCTTGCTCAGTTCAGAACATCTGTTCTTGGATGTGTTGTGTTCTCCATCCTGCAAATGTACATTCCTGCATGTGCACTGTTCACACTGGCAAAGATGAGCTGGGCCAGATCATTTTTCTTCTCCACACCACCTTCATTCTGCTGTTTTCCATCGTTTCAGGTGACACTAAACCACTTCACCTCCCTGGTGGGGCTGCTTGAGCCTGCCTGGGGCGGACACTGCAAGATGAGATCTAACCCTACCAACACATCAACTGTGGCTGAAATCTGGTGAGCAAGTCCTGCTGGAAAAAACCCCTATAGACGGTTAGTTTTGTGTAAAGGAATGTCCACATCTGCCCTGTGAAGCTGACCCCCTTCAGCAGTCATCAGGCTTATAAGCGTTTCTGTTTCCCTCCCCCCGACTGTTTTCTCTCCCTTCTGCTGAAGGCGAAGCTGGTTCGAAGCCCCCAGAGCTCACAGCCTGTGCGTGCACAGTTGCAAGGGGGACCCCTCTGCAAGGCACGTGGCAAGGTGCTGGCACAGAAAACGGGCTAAATGATGCAAAAGGAGAGGAAAAAGCAGCAGCGGGCACTTCCCACACCTTCTGCAGGCATAAGCAAAGAGAGAAGAGTTCAGAGCAGAGGCAAGGGCACTGGGGGACTCACCAACTGGCAGCCAGGTAAGGAGCAGCAGGGGCAGAAAGGTGTTGGCCAGCCAGAGCTCCATGCTTCCCAACAGCCTCACGGTGACCACGCTGGGTGCCTGGTGGGATCGGCCGGGAGCCTCCGTCTCTCCCTGCAGCGTGGGGGTCACTGCTCAGCTGAGGGCAGCTGAAGCCTTGCCAGGACCTTGCGCCTTTGCCACTGGGCCAGGCAGTTCCCTCCGTGCTTGCGGGCTTCCCCTCTCTTCCTCTTCTCTTGCCTCAGACCAATTCTTATCTCCTCTTTTATCTGACTCCTCCTGCAGGGTTTCACCCTGACCACGCACTCTTGGGCCTGAGACCCAAGTAACGCATCCGGGAGCTGCTGATGGCCATTTCCCACTACTCCAGGGTCCTTCCCAGCAGCTCCCTGCCACTTCCCCAGTCTCCTACAGCACCACCTCCCCACGCCACCCCAGCCTGTTCTGTTTTACACCAGGGAATGGACCCCTCGGAGGAGGCAGTGCTGCCGTCACAGTGGGGGTGGGGTGATGTCCACACCCATCTCATGATCGGGTGTGCTCGCTGAGCTCAGGTGGGGACCCACACGCCCTGCCAGCCCCCAGGGAGCTGCGGTTTGACACGGGGACGGGCTCGATCAGAGTGTTCTGGTTGTGGGATGTACACGGCCCTGCAGAGCCCTGCCCCCTGCTCTGGCCATGAGTACCCAGATCCCAGCTCTGGCCCAGCCCCTGTATTCCCGTGCCACCTCAGGCTTGAGGGGCACGAGGACAGGAACATCCACCAGACCAGACACAGCTCGTGTCACCCCTGCCACAAAAGGGACATGGGCAGCAGTCAGCAGGTGCAGGCCCCTCTGTCTCCCCAGCTTCTGCGGGTGCAATCTTTGCTGCTCCCCACTGCCTCTCACCGCTCTTCCTCTTTGTGTTCAGAGCACAACCTCCTCCCATCTGCCATTTCCTCCCCTTTAGTTTCTGTCAGCATCCATAGTAACCACTCTCCACACCATGCTGGGCACACACAGCCCAGCCACACGTGTCTCCTGAAGAAAGGGTGTTCACTGGAGCTCTTCTCCACCAGCCACTGCAACCTCCTGGCTGCAGCTGAGGTCTCATCTGCAAACCAACCCACATCAGGAAACGGCAACACCAGCATGATATTTGCTGATAAGAGGGTACAAGATTCACAAGAATGACAAGTGAGAAGTTCTGTGTCCCTCTTCCTCTTCCCTCTGGACCTCTTCATCTCTTCCCATGCTTTTTCTGATGTTCATTTCCTCTCTGCATTTGAGTCGTCTCCACTCATCTCACAACTGCATAATGATGTGTACTTGTTTGCTTCCTTCCTTTTAATTTCTATTCTGGTTCTCACGTTTCCTGGCACTGATGAAGCCAAGACCTTCTCCAGCAGGAAGTGCCTTCCCAGCTGTGGTGCTGGTGGAGCTAAAGGTTAATGTCTCGCTTTCTGCTGACTCCACAGAGCTCCTCTCCTATCAGAGCCCCTTCCAGCTCCACAGCAACATTCCATGGTGCTCTCTGCCAAGGAGAAAGGAGAGCAGGAAACGATAATGCTGCTGTTAATAACACACAGGGTGCCTCGTGTCAGCAGCAGCTACGCCAGGCACTACACAATGTCCACAGCAGCAGGGAGGCTGCGGAGTTCCTCAGGCGCTCCCCACTCCCTTGAAATGAACGAGGGAAATACAGAACGTGCCACCACGGTCTTCCTCTCCCAGCTGCTGGGAGCCGGCCAGGAGCCTCCCGTGCGATGCTGGGGAGGACGAGGAGCGGTGAGAGGAAAAAAACTGTCCTCAGTCGGCCCGTGGTGGCTTTACAGAGGCTCTTCCTTGGGTGGCGTGGTGCGGGGCCCTGCCCTCGGCCTGAACCTCACAGCACTGTGGGGCTGACGGGGCTCGCAGGCACATCGATCTGAAGCCCCTGAGCCCTCACGGAGCTAGGCGTGGAAGGGTACGGTGACACCGAGCAGGACGTGGCTGCAGAGCCTGGAGGTGTGCCGGGATCCCTGAGGCAGAGCATCGTCAGCAGGCGGCCGCCCCGGGACCCCGATACGGGCACAGCCCAGAGCCCAGAGCCCCTCACCTTAGCGTTCATCGCGGGGATGACGCGTCCCTTCCTGATCTCTCATTGGCTGCTGTCTCTGTCCGTCACATTAACCCCCGCCCCTCCGCCCGTCTCCTGCCGC
>VZTA01018793.1:316694-330101 GCA_013398855.1 Mohoua ochrocephala | reverse complement strand
GGGGCCGGGGGTACCAACTCCGTGTGGGCCGGTGGGGTGAGGTGGGGCCTGTCCCGCCCAGACCCCTGAAAAAGGGGAGGTCAGGTCAGGTGAGGCGAGGTGAACCCTGCCCTGTTCCAGAGGTGAGACGAGGTCAGGGAAGGTCTGTCCCGTCCAGCCCTGCGAGGAACCCGCACACGACGAGCAGATGCCCAAGCCCCGCACCCTCGGGCAGCACAGAGCATCGCGGGCCGTGCCAGAGGCATCCCTGGGGCAGCCGTGGCCATGTCATGAGCTCTGCATGAAGGCCGGTTTGGTTTCCAGGGTTTGCCAGCTGCTGCTGTCTCCGGCACTGTCCTCATTGCCACCTTCGACCTCGGGCGGCACCTGTGGGAAGCGTTGTGCCTGGAACGGGGCCTTTGCTGCTGTACATCCAGACCAGGAAGGACAGAGTGCTGTGCTGGGCTTGTCTCGAGGTGTGGTGGGAGTTCCTCGAGGCTGTGGACTCGTGGGTTATCGCACAACCCGCTGGCACTGCATCAAAAGCACGTTTAGTAAAGAAAGCACGTCAGTTTTGACATCGGCACGTGAACCATTCATACAGAGCCTCAGGTATATTCATGCCAGAGGGAAGAAGTACTTGCTGGTGTGCTCCTCCACCATGTGCCTCATCTTTCCTGGAACCCAAATGGAACTTTTTAGGATAAGCTGGAGACGTGAAAAGCTTTCTCTATAAGCAGAGCCAGTGCTACCCTGGCCAGCACCTTTCTGGACATAGGCTGTTACTCTTTCACTACCTTTGGCCATCTGTAATGGTCCACAACAGTTTCTGGGCCCTGTGATCCTTGACTGTACTATTTAGTTCTTGAGGCTTCTGCCTTTGGAGCTCCCAGACTGCTTCAGTGGAATTGAACAGGATCCTGTAGGAACCTGTACAGGAACCTGTAGGAATCAGGTTTTTCATTGCATTGGATCACAAAACTTCTTGTTGCTTTGTGTACCAAAAGAGTCAAAAAGCTCCTTTCTGTGACCAGGATGGGACGTCAAGCTCACTGTGAAATCCAGCAAAAATGGAGGTGTTTTGTGGCCACCAAAAAAAGGAATAGCAGAGCTCTTAAGTGCTTCTGTTCGAAAATTTAAGTCAGAATGACGTTGCAGGATTGATTATTTCATCTCTGTTAAAAAGAGATTGATTTTTATCTCCTGACATGCAAGATAATCTGTTGCAGTCTGGTTTCAGTTGCCCTTAAAAGCTCTGCCTTTTGGGTTTTCCGCAGGAGGGTTCTCATTAAAGTGTTCATTCCAGTGTTTGACCACTGGAGAGCTTGATGCACTAGGACTTTAACTGGCTTTTAAAAGCCTTTTCATGATTTCTGTAACTAATTTGCTGAGGTTTGTTTGAAGGTTTGAGGCTTGGTGGGTTCTAAAGTAAATATGTAGAAATTGAACCTAATTCTAAGCTGCTGTTGGTAACAGTTCCAGGCGTTTCTTTCTCAGAGCTGTTTCCATGCTCTGCTGAATCCCCATTTCTCTAGTTTTCAGTTCAGTGCTAGATGTGACTTCTGTGCATCCAGTGAGCCTCATGGATGGACAGGAGTCTCTCTTCTCACTTCCTGTAAATGACAAATGTCTGCATTGTCTTGTGGCAAGGGCACTTCACAGCTTAAAAAAGTCCGCTGCAAGGAGCCACCTCCTTCAGATTGTTTTGATCCTGTCTTCTCTGAGCTCCATTTGATGTGCTCTTCTATGGTGAAGGACAGTGGAAATTTCGGTTTTCTCCATCCTAAGCCACTCTTGACTTTATTGCCTGTGATGTCTCTTCCAAACTGAGGAATCTTTCCTTGCTTAGGTCTTCCTTTTCAGAAGATTTTGATGCTTTTGATCACCTCTGCAGCACTTCCAGTTCTGCTTCCCCCCTGCTTAGAGGAGAAGTACCAGACATGCACATAGAGCTCCAGACGATGGTGCTCTGGGGACTTCTGTGGTGGCAGAGTGCTGTTCTTTTGGGATCTCTGTTCATTCTTCCTGAGCTGTTAATTACAGCTGCCTCTCCTCAGCGGTGCCTTGTTCAGACACAGAGGGTTTAGGCTCAGGGTGGCCTGGGCTGGAATCCCTCATCTGCCAGCACTGGAGTGTGTCTGCAGTGTGTGTGTGTGTGTGTGTGAAGGGTGGAGTGCCCATGTGTACCCTTTTTTAACAGCTCCCATTACGGATCCTTCAGCATCTGCTCCAGTTCTGCCTGTGCCCCACGTGCTCTGTGATTTGCCCTGTGTAATGATTGTCTTTTTGCTGCCCTTCAGCATCCACATCCATCCTGCTGTGCCTGCCCTGCCAAACCAGAACTGCCCAGCTGGTGAAAGTCTGGTGGGGGAAGAGGAGGCTGCAGGTGGCTCTCGGGGGAGGGAGGAGAAGCATGTCTCTGCTCAGGGCCACTCTGCAGAGCCTGGTGGCTGCAGTGTTTGGGGGTCTCCAGCCCTGTGGGGCCCGTTGAGCCATGTCTCCATACCCAGAGAGCTGGGGCTGCCTTGCTGGAAGTCATTGCTGAGGCTGGGTTGGCCACTTCTTGATTTGTGGTGGGACTGGTGGTGAGCTGGTGACCTGAAGTTCTTGTAGCATCAGGAGCTGGTGCATGGTAGTTAATCACTAGATTTTGTAGGTTTGTGCCAATAGTTCCTAGTGATACCAACGTAGAAGCATGTTGTGTTTTGGGATAAGTGAACTTAAAATGAATTCCACCTGACTGAGAATTTTTTTAAGATGCAGGTGGATGTAACACTTAAAATGAGCGATTGTTACAGAAATCAGCTTGTCTGGGTAGCAGGAGTCTCCTGTTGCACATGCTGTGGTGTGCATTCTTAGAGCATTTTCAATGAATTCAACCTTTTCTAAGCTGTTATGGTGTTGTGTAATTTGGACATTATCGAGCACGTCTGTGTGATCTGGTGCAAGCAAGCACACACTCACCTGGTCTCTGTTCCACCTCACTTTGTGTCCCTTCAAACAAAGATGATGCTCTTTTTGCTGTAAGAATTTTTAATTCTTCCAGATCATAAACTGCCAAACAGATTTGTGGGGACTTCAGCAGTGAACTTCTGCAGTTATGTTTGCTGTCCATCCAGTTGCAAGATCTTATTTTTGTTTGTGTGATTTATATAAAGCAAGCCTGGGTTGAAGCCATCCTCCTTGCCAGTATCCCAGGATCCCACCCTTTTATGTAGACTAGTAAATATTTTCAAGATCCTTTTGATCTTTGACACTGCCTTATTTGAGTGTTCTGCTAAATGTTGAATAAAAACGAGTTTATGCCAATGAACTTTGTTCATTCTTATAAAGAATGGCAGTGACAGTATCACTGCAAATGCTGCATCACGCAGAATGAGGAAAAACATACTGAATTAATTAAGTAAATATTTCATAAGCTATTTTATAGCATCTGTAAACATTTGTGCATTTTGCAAGATAAATATTCTCAAGCATTACTGTTTTCTAGTTCAGTGTCTGTACTGCAAAAATACCTAGGAATTCACTCAGAATGTGTTTTATAACACATGCTGGGCAGTGCAGGCACCCCCAGACTAACGAGATGCTGATTGCAAACAAAGCACTTGCTCTGGGAGTAGTTTCACTTCTGTGCTGGTACTGCCCGATGCTGTGTCAGGATTTGCTTTCATGTGTTGTAACTTAACGTGAGTATCTTGGGATGGGGCAATGAGTAACACTCTCTTTCTGAAACAGGCCGTGATTCTTGCTGCTCATAGGTGTCTTTTCCAAAGGTGTTGATCTGGTGCTGGTACCAGTTCTCTTTTTAAAGACGATCTTTGCTTTTTCATTGTAAACTTCCAATGAAAACTGAACTCGTCATGTTTTTCTCTCTAAAAAAAAAAAACTCGAAAAAGGCCGAGTGGGTGTAGTAGATGAGAATTCAGAAAGGCACAGAAGAAAAGCTGGATCGTAGGTTTCTGTGGTGTCAGAGATTGAGGAGACTTTTGACATCTCTCCTTGAAGCTGGTGCAAAAGCAAATGCTGAAGGCAGTTTGGGCAGTTGTGGACAGCAGCTGTGCTAAGGCAGAACAGCAGGTAGGCATCGAAGGAATTGATTTACCAGGAAATACTTGGAAGAACAAAAGGAGTGTGACTTGACCAAATGTTTGAGTGTAGGGAATATAATAATTCTGTGCAAACCCTGCATTCCTGGAGATTAAGTGGCATAGGCAGAAGGAGATATTTTTAACTGTCCTGAGTTAAGTACTACCCACAGTGGACACAGAGGAGCGCCCTTTTCCTTTCGGAAAGCAGCTTTCTGTGTGTTCAAACACTGGCATTCTGTCTCCTTGTAGCCTTCTCCTCCTCAGGCAAAACAAGCTCACTGAATCCAGGCTTTCCCCACAGGACATATTTTCTAAAGGTTGTCTGGACTGTCTTATCTATTTGCCATAAAATTGTTAAGGTCCAAGTAGTTGTTTTCAGTTTGTGTATTTAATTTGGAAGAAAGATTTATGTGCCCCAAAGCATGTCTATTATTTCCAGCCATTTCAATTGGTCTAATAAAAGATATTACCTCATCTCACAAACCTTTATCTCATTTAGGGACTTACATCATCACAAATAGAGCAGCACTGCTTTTACTGCCGGTGTGACAGACTCTGTGTCCTGTCCTCTTGGTGCTTCCTGTCACTCCCAGTTTGTGCCTCCGTGTGTCTGGTTTGTCCTGCGTTCTCGTGTTTCTGTCCCCATGTGCTGAGTTTGGAAGCTGAGGAGATGACTTTATCAAGCTGCTTTCTTACCATTCTTCTGCAATAGGTTTGTTAGACTTGTCCCTTGATACTGTATCTCTACAGATTGCAGCTTTTGGGGGTTTTGGTTTTTGTCAGTAGGATGTTTGAGAATGTTGAAAGCCATAAGAAGGACTGAAGGTGGCGTTCAGGATAGACGTGTTTGATACCACAACGTGCTTTTTGTTGATAACGACTTAGAACTTTTCACATTTTAGGAGCTGTGGATGGAACACCAAGCTGAGGAGCCGAACATTTTATTGAAGGCCTATGTGTAGACCCTGATGCTTGAATGAATGAAGAATGAAAATGCTCCCTGGAGTGGGTGTGTTTGGAACTGGTAGTGCTGCCCGGGTCCTGGTACCCTTGCTGAGGGCAGAAGGCTTCTCCATTGAAGCTCTCTGGGGGAAGACTGAAGAGGAAGCCAAACAGCTGGCAGAGGAAATGAACATCTCCTTCTACACGAGTCGGACTGACGATGTCTTGCTGCATCAGGACGTAGATTTGGTTTGCATCAACATCCCTCCACCACTAACTCGGCAAATTGCTGTGAAGGCTCTAGGTACCTTTTTATCCTTGCAGTTGGACCAAAAATCCGTAGCTCCTTGGCAGATTGAAATTTGAAGCTGTTACCCCAGCATAACTCTGGTTGCACCAAGGGGCAAATGCAGTGCTAGAAGTTTTGTGTGGCATTGGTAGTGGCATTTGTGAGAAAGGTTACCTGGGGGTTTTTTGTAAAAATACTGTTTATAATTGCTTATAACTCTGCATAAACCAGTTGGGCTAAAATATCTCATTCTGTTCAGACTGACCTTATGGTAGGGAGTTTGTAATAAAAATCAGCTGTATCAGAGATAATAATGAGAGGGTAAAATGGAAATTAAAAATACCCAAAGCAACCAAAAAAAAAAAACCAACCCCAAACAAAACAATTTGCATTGTTTAATTAATTTCAAATTTTCTGTAGTAGGAAACTGAGATTTGCCTGGAAGGGGAGGGTTGTTCAGCTCTGATTTCTGTTTTCCCCACAAGTAAAAGTAAACTTGGAACTTGAAAGCCTTTGAAAAAATATTTGTATGCACTCAGTAGAATCTTGTGAATTAGGATCTAAGAGATGCTGTTTTAGCTGTGACCCTGGCCACTACCTGGACCACTCTTGGGACATCCGTGGCCATAGCAGGCTGATGTGATCCCGGGTGGAGGAATCCTTCTACATGACGCAGGAGGGCAGATGTTGGGGACAGCCAGAGGAATCCAGCTAGATGAGAAAGAAAGGGATGACACCCCAGACTGGTTGGGCAGGGAGATGGGAGCCAACTGCCCGGGCATCCTGACATTTCTTAATTCCCCAGTGTGACTTTGTAGTGTTAATGTCCTCTCCTGTAGCGCAGTGTGGGTGTCAGTTTGCGTGTAATTCTGTAAATAACAAGGGTGATATTTTTACTGTGTTTACAGGAGATACACGAGTTAATTTTAGGACAGGTAATCTCAGACCATATGAGCCAGGGTGGTTTGTTGTGCCTCTGCTCTACAGTAATTTCTTTTGGAAGTAAACAAGTCCCTGCACAAACATTTGCAATGCCACTTAGATATGCAGAGAGAGATTTCAGGCTTTTTTTTCCTTTTCTTTTTTAGGTTGTTAGATTCGTTTGTTTACCTCATTAGAGTACTGTTCTTTGAATTTTAAGGTATTCTGATTTTTAAATATTTGAACTGTAAGTTAGAATTTATCTTTTCAAATATGCTAAAAGCATATTTGAAAAGATAAATTCTAACTTACAGTTCAAGCATAATTGAAGCATTTTTAAAGCACTTGTTAGGTAATATGCATTTCACTAGGTCTTGTGGCTCTTGATGATCAAGTGGGCTAAAAAGGAGAAGATTGAACCTTCTCTGATGAATTATTAACTAAAAGGGATTGGGATTCCTTCATTGAAGGCTGAGAACCCATAAGATGGCATTGTCCAGAGGAGGAAAAGGGGTAAAGCCAGTGCAGAAGTACAGAGGTTGTATGTATGCTTGAATGCAAGTTTAGGAAGTGGAAGACTGAAAAAGCCAGAGAAATGGATGGATGTAGCAGGAAAAGGTAACAGTCACTTCCTCTGTCCTGAGATGTTCTGATCTGGAAACTGGTGCAGACATCTCAGACCCAGTGAGATGCTGACCTTGCCTTTCAGCTCTCCAGGCTCATTGCAATGGTAATTGTAAGTCTGCTGCCCAGTATGTTGTGACTTATTTAAAGCCACTTATTTAAAGACAACAACATTTTCTTTGGAAGTTGAGGTTGATACAGTGATGGTTATAATCAGACAATTACTGGCTGTGAATTTTTTATAACAGATTGGTGTTTACTCACCAAGAGACTGGGCTTTAGGAAATGTCAGGTGTGGTGCAGTAATAATGGTCTTGTGTGTTGTGTTTTGTTGGGCTTGGCTTGTTTGTTTTAAAGTGCTGACACTTTTATTACTTATTTTTCTACATTATTCAAAAATGGTGCTTCCATTTTTGTTCCTGGCAAGGAGGAGAAAGAGACCCAGTTTTTCTAGGTGGTGCAGTTTCTTTGCCTAAGTTTCCTACTGACAGACATCCAGGAACAAGCCTGGGGACAAAGCAGTGACACTGGTTTGAGTTCATGAACCAGACAGAACAGATCAAAGCCCAGGGGATAGTTCACATTAAAATCAGGGTAATCTTATGGTTTATCTCCACAACAGGCGAAGCAAGAAGCTCTCCTTAAATTTGTGCTTCTTTTGATCTCAGAGGAACTAAATAAATTTCACCGAATGTCTGTGTTGTGGTTCATGTCCCACGGTTAAATGCACCCATCCACGCTCTCATGTCTTCTGGCTGGTGAGGGCCTCAGCTGAAAATTTTGCAGCTGTGGTTTAGGAAAACAATATGGTACAAAGTTCAGGTTATTCATTACCTAAACAATAGTAACAATCCCAGGGATGTAAGTTGCGCTGCCTTGGAAAACAAAAGGCATGGCCATTACATTGGTAAGAGATCTTGTAGCCATCTCTGACTTGGCCCCTGTCCTTGCTTCATGGCCATCTCTGTGAGCTTGGGGACAGCTGGAGGGATGTTCCACTGATGGCAACAGCAGGATTATCCCAGAGCTGTCACGGTGTTCCCGGGTCTCCATCCTGGCACTCTGGCAGGGCACGGTGGGCTGTGCTGAGCTGTCATTGTGCTGCACTGGCTGTCATCCCAAAAAAAGGCATCAGCCAGTTTTAGCTCCTCAAGAGGCTCAGCCTGGGCTGCCACAACAGGCACAGCACTGAGCAAGGGCGAGGCTGGGCAGCAGAGTAAGGACAGGCCGGTGTGAGGAGCCCCGGCGTGACACAGCCGTGCCCGGGTGGCGGGGGGCTGTCCCCAGGCTCGGCCTCTCTGCTCTCAGTCCCCACTGCAGGGACCCGGGGCTGTGCAGGCAGGGGAGCAGCACCAGCAGAGCGCTGGCTGCAGAGCTGTGCCCTGGGTGTACACGGAGCGAGAGTCACTTTGGGTTTCTGCAAGCTTTGAGGCTGCGGATCTGCTCGGGATGCTGTGACATCCTTTTGCTTTCTCTGGTGCTGTTTTACTGTAACCTGCCTGCAGACAAGTGCCATTTAAACAAGGCAGATAAACTGGGACTGAAGCAGCTCCAGATGCTTGTCCAGGTGCTCCAGCTAGCCCTGCAGAGTACTGAACCGAGTGCTGTGCCTCACTTTGGCAGCAGGATTGGGGACAGGGGAGTTAGAAATGGTCCCTGAAATGGGGGAATACCAATGGACAGCCAGGGTGTCTACTGGGAGTTTGACCTTACCCCTTTGTTCATTAAAGCTGCTGTCGACTTGTATCGATTTAGGGGATTTCTCACTTGTAGTCTTCTCATTTTCTGATCGGATTTCGCTTGTGTCTATTAGCAGAGGTTCTGAGCCTCCTGTAGCTGTCCTCTGGCTGGGCTGGGCACGGCGATGTGTCACGGGAGCGCGCTGGCCCCTGGCCCGCTCCGAGGGTTCCTGAAGGGCTGCCTGGGTGCAGCCGGGAGGGGGAGCACGGAGAGCGGGAGCTGCAGTGGAGGATCTGCCTTCCCCTCGCGTGCCAGAGACCGATTGAGGGCCTGTGCTGGTACCTTCTCACCGGGAGTCAGTTAAAAGCTGTTCTGAGCAGGGAGCACAGTCTGCACCTGGCTAAGGAGGAGCTTTCAGAGAGGTGCCTACCACCGTGTGCAGTGATTCCTGCAATTCTTGGGCAGAAACTGTGGCGTGCCATGACCGACCTTCAGGTCTGACATCACCAGTTAGTGTCTGTAAACCATGTTAGGAATAACGTGGTTATTACACCGAAAAATGTTTAGATAAGTATTTGATCAGAACAGACGTAAAATAGGAAAAAAACAGGAAAAGTAAAGCTCTGCCATGAGAAGGGGAATACCAGAAAAGCTCCGAATGTAAGAATTGGTTAAAACTTGTACCGTCGTGCTCTTTTGTATTACGTTATTTCTGCTTTAAAGTTGGGGGGGAAAAAAAGGATTATTGACTGCCCTCATTGATTTGGGCTGAGCACAGTGTAAAGTGCACCAGTAGCAATAAAAGTGCAGTGGGTCAGCTGGGGGGTGCAGCTTGTGTCTGTGTGACTCAGTCACTTTTTGTCTGATTGTACAAGCAGGCTGGCTGTGCAGACCAAAACGATTTGCTTTCTAATTAGAAATGGTTGTTTTAAAACAGTCCACTTACCAAAGCATTATTTCTAATTCTTGGGTTCTGTACACAGAATCTGTATGTGTGTCTTTTATATATATACATTTGTATATATAAGTAACTGGTATGTCCCATTTCTATTAATTACTTTAAAATAATAAATTTATAGTGATGGTGAAATACAAAGTGAAAATCAAATCCCCCCTTCCCTTACCACTTCCCCGCAGGGTACGTGACTTTTTTTTTTTCCCTCTGGCTGTACAGGTATTTAAATAATTTTATAACTACAGCACTCATATTGTGACTTGTTTTGATGCCATGTGATGCCGTTTGGACATTTCTCTTTCATGATGTAAAAATCCTCTCTTTATCTGGAGCCTCCCTCTGTAAAAGTTTGTCAGCTCTGCAACTGGAGCATCTTGGAAACAGCATTGAGTCTTGCTGCACTTGGCATTCCTGTTTTAGTTCCCAGACCTTTACCTTAGAAATTGCAGCACAAAAGCCCAACTCTTAAAAGCTTCTTGAGAACCTTTGGGGCATCCGAGCACGTTTTGCTCACGTGTGCTAAACACTGTGTTTTTTTCATTTGTGCTGCAGGAATAGGGAAGAATGTGCTGTGTGAGAAAGCTGCTACCTCTGTGGATGCCTTCAGGATGGTCACGGCTGCCAGGTATTACCCCAAGCTGATGAGCATCGTCGGCAACGTTCTCCGTTTCCTGCCCGCCTTTGTGAAGATGAAGCAGTTGATAGAGGAGCACTACGTGGGCAACGTCATCATCTGCGACGTGCGAGTCTACGGGGGAAGCCTGCTCAGCCACAAGTACAACTGGATCTGCGACGAGCTCATGGGAGGGGGTGGGCTGCACACGATGGGCACCTACATCATCGACCTCCTGACTCACCTCACCAGCAGGAGAGCGGAGAAGGTCCACGGTTTGCTCAAGACTTTCGTGAAGCAGAACACGGCCATCAGCGGGATCCGCCACGTCACCAGCGATGACTTCTGCGTTTTCCAGATGCTCATGAGCGACGGCGTCTGTTGCACTGTGACTCTCAACTTCAACATGCCCGGGTCGTTCATCCATGAGGTCATGATTGTGGGGTCTGCCGGTCGCCTCATAGCTCGTGGGACAGACTTGTACGGGCAGAAGAACACGGCGCTCCAGGAAGAACTACTGTTTACAGACTCTCTGCCTGTCAACAAGGGCCTTTTGGATAAGGGCTTTAAAGACATCCCGCTGCTTTACCTGAAAGGAATGGTGTACATGGTGCAAGCCCTGCGGCAGTCTTTCCAAGACCAGGAAGACCGTCGGACGTGGGATCATAAACCTGTGTCTATGGCAGCCTCTTTTGAGGATGGTCTGTACATGCAGAGTGTGGTAGAGGCCATCAAGAAATCGAGTAGGTCAGGTGAGTGGGAGACTGTGGAGGTGATGACTGAGGAACCAGATGCCAACCAAAACCTCTGTGAGGCACTTCAAAGAAATAACTTATGAACATTCCTACCTTGGGAAATAGGTCAATTGACACTTCTGGCTGTAATGTAAAAAACCCCTGTTTTTAAGATATGTAGATTCTTATTTAATAGCCTGAGTTTCTTGGTTTTTTTAAACATGTAAAATATGTTCTGATAGGAACAGTTCTGGTTTAAATTGTTTAAAGAGTTTTAAATGTTTCTGTTTTTTGCAAACATTTAATTTTTGTCTTGGAGACTGGTAGGAAAACTTGAATTGCCCTTTGCACTTGCAGTAGCTGAAGTGAATCGTGGGATCTCTGCCATTGCGTGGCTTGGGAATGGGACACAACCCCTGTTGCACAGGTTGCTGATTCAACCATGAGAGCACGTAGAGCAAGATCAGGGAGTATCTGTTGTTCAGATGCCTTTTTCTTCTCTCTCGGAGACTGATTTACGTTTTAATCCTCAATTTGTAAAATTTTATGAAAGAGTTTGGTGATGTAACAGGTCTCTAAACTCCTATAGGACAAAAAGTAGAAGGAACGGATTAAAGTTAGTAACATAAGGATCAGCCTTTTGGCTTCCTGTACGTGGTAAATGTCTTTCAAATTCATTCAAACTGGTGTTTTATTTAAATGATACTATCATCCTCTGTTGTTGGTGTCTTGGCAGGAAAATCTTCAGGAAGTCTGTGATGCATTGAGCTATTCTTCCATATCTGTAGACATTATTCCTTCTACTCAAGAGGCTGCCTGCATCCAGCAGCTGTTTTTCCATAAGCTCTGTGCCTGTCAGTTGTGTTTACTGCCTGGCAGCACCGGTGCCGTGCCTGTGGGGCCACGTTCTCATTTCTCTGTGACTGTTAATAAATAAATGCCTCCCAGAGTCACGGGATGGCCACGGTGTCGTGGGTAACAAAGTTGTGCAGCATTAACCTTTCAGGGACCTGAAAGTGGAAGGAAGGAGGTATTTCCTACCTCTTGCAGCTCTCTTAACGTGCTGGCTGGGTAACTGTCACACTACACACATCCTGATAGTTGAGAGAACAGGGACTGAACTGCCATGGGTAAATGTGCTCCTGAACTCAAACACTGGCTATTGACCCTCTGGCCCAGCCCATCCTCACGCTCTCCTGCAGCTGGTGTCCAGTGGAGAGATCTCTTGGCAGATGATGGGGTGGAAGTTCATTCCTTTTGAGAAATGTTTCTCTCTGAGGCAGGTATGTGGAAAGGATAGTCTAATTTTACTACGTTTGTTTTGTGTACTTGAAAGCTTTTTTTAAAATGTATTTCCCACTAAATTGTAACCCTGTGTATTTATGTATATTAACATGCACGCTGCTGTTTCATAAGCTGGACCTTCCTGAAAAATATCATGTTTTTTACAGAAATAAAAAGTTGTGTTTGTTGAGGGAATTCTCTATGCAGCTGTGTGCTTGTGTTTGATTTGGTCAAGCTAAAACCATCCTAATAAAAGTGAACAGGAGTCTCAGAGCTGGGACTCAGTATCTGGTGAGTCCTTCCCTACTCATTGTAGAAGTTGCCAGAGGACACCAAATAAGAAGCAAAATCCCTGCAGTGCTGATGGGACCGCTTTCTTTGCTTGGATTATAAATTAGGTATTTACCTTTGGATATTTGCTTTCCAGCCTCTGACAGAAACAAGTCTACTGCTGTGCTGTTTTAAAGGGTAGGAGCGTGGCTGCTCTTGTGCTCTGCACAATCTCATCTCTACTGTGAGCTGTGTGAAGGAAGTGAATGGTTAGATTGGATATTGGGAAAAGGTTCTTCACCCAGAAGGTGGTTGGGCACTGGAATAGGCTCTCGAGGGAAGTGGTGGTGGCCCCAAGCTTGCCAGAGTTCAAGGAGCATTTGGGCAATTCTCTAAGATACAGGGCAGAGCCAGGAGTTGTACTCAATGATCCTGCCATAGATTTGATCATCTAATATTTGTGGAGTCTGTGTGCTGTGTAAAATGGATGAGATAATGTGTCCTGAGCTCACCTGGAAGTCACCACCTTCATTCAGACAGAAGAGCTCTGACTGTTTTCATGCCAGTTTGGGGTCTGTTTTGAAGCTGTCCTTCTGGAACTGAGAACCTTCCTTTGTGCCTTTGTCACTAAGTTTATATTGGGCAGAAAAACTCTAAAGTGCAGCTCCTTCTCTAGAAGAAGGAGGAAGCACAAAACATCTCCAGGTGATCCCAGTGAAGGAAGGAGGGTGCCGAGACTCCTGGGTGAGAAAGAGACATGATCGCAGAACAGTGCGGAGAGGTGAAAGGGGCCTCTCGTGGGCTGGCTACAGCCTGAAGCTGCCCTGCGCAGGCAAGGCGGGATGGTGACCACAGGAGCGCTCCTTTGGACGAGGCGGATCCCAGCCGTGAAGCCTGGATTCCCCCGTGCAATCCCTGTGTGTTTAACGCAGATGATGTGCATTAGGGACCGGGGCCGGCCCGAGGGTCAGTGCCTCCCGGGTGCCGCGGCTGCCGGGGCACAACCGGCGGGGCCGAGGGAGCAGCGC
>VZTA01018793.1:298059-316562 GCA_013398855.1 Mohoua ochrocephala | reverse complement strand
CGGGCCCGGAAGCGCCGGGGCAGGGGCAGCGCCCGCGGGGGGAGGCTGTGGGCCCCCGGCACCCCGGCACTGCGCTGCTGGCAGCGCCTCCCGAACCCCTCTCCCCGGCGAAGGGAGCCAGGACGGTCCCGCAGGGATGTCCCGGCCCCCGGCGGTGTCCGGTGCCCCGGCGGTGTCCGCTGTCGCTCAGCGCGGTGCCGGGTCTCCGCTCGTGGTGCTGATCGCCCTTGCCAGCCCGGCCGGAGGAGTTGGGGGCTGCCGTACAAGCTGCAGCCTCAGCACGGGGCTCGTCCTTGCATCCGAGAGGAATCCCACGCGTTGAGGTGGGGCCTCCGTGTCGTCACCTGTCCTTGCCCTCCAGAGAGAGGACTGGGCTGCAGCTCTGTAATATCCACATCAGTCTCTGCCCACCTTCCAGTGCCGGGCACGGCCCTCGTTCAGCTCCTGCTCCAGCTGCTGCAGGACACGCGTCTGACTCCCTGGGCAGACTGTCCAAGCTGGCTTTATTCCAAAAGGGCTCTTGGTAGACAGCAGCTCCCAGAAATGCAAATGCCAGTATTGCACCTGGCTGTACCTGTCCCTCTGTTTTCAGAGAGACAAAAGGAAAAATGGGTCTTTGAGACTGGCAGGTGGGGAAGAGCTGGTGAGACCTGGGGAGGCCCGCGTGGGGAATTGTATTAAAAGGAGAATATTAATCTCTTCCGTAGCAGTCAGCAAGGAGAAAGCTTAGGCAGGGACAAAAACTACTGGATAGTTTCACAGCACATTGACCTCTGGTCCCGACTCCCAGTTCTTCAGGAGGAATGGTCACAGATCCAGGTACCCCGCTGTTTTGGTGCAGCCCTCAGGCATGGAAGTTATCCTGATGTGACTTTCCATTTCAGCTAAAACTGTTGAGGAAGGAATCAAACATGCAAGACCAGCTGCACGGAGATTAGCCCTTTGATTTGCTGCAGATGACTTGCTCTGCTTATCACAGCTTATCACAACCGTGGGATGTTTTTTCCCATGCTTTTTGCAGAGATTGGTTCATGAAGGCAAGGAGCTGGGCTGGCATTCGCTCTGTGTGTGGCAACAGCTTCCTGGCCAGGGACCCAGGCACAGTGAAAATGTCATCTGTGAAGAACAGGGAATGCTTCAAAGTCAGATGCAGTGGGTTCAAGGCTGTGAAATACACCTGCCTGAGGCTTGTCTGTTCCCATGTTTTGCAGTTACCTGAGCTATGATGCCAAAAACAAGCCACAAAAGGAAGCTGTGGTTCTTACAGGCTCTGAAAGGGCTCCGTTTACCAGGGGAATAAGTAGCATTTTTACCACTTGGTCAGCTGCAGCAAAGGGCATAGAGTCGAGTTAATGGTTATGAAACTTGCAGCCACTGTGGGAGAGAGGGGGCTGGAACCTGCATTGTTTGACTCCTAGGCCAGCATAAAGCCATGGTTCTGGTGGAGAAGGGAGCAGCACGCTGGGGCGAATGAGCAGTGTTGAAGTTGTTGGGTTACTCCAGCAACTGCTCTGTGCCTCTTGTCGCTGTGCAGGCTGGCTGGGAGCTCTGACTCTTCCCTAGGGAGTCCACAGGCTGGTGGGGTGGAGGAGGAGAGAGGAGTTGCACACATATTTCTGTTTACCTGGACTTTTTCAGCCTGGTTTGCAGAGTGTGCCTGCATCTCACAGCCTGTGGATGCATAAATGGTGTCTGTCTGGTGGCAGCAGCTCGGGTGCTGCATTGTTGATGTTTAGCTTTCTGATGTGGTGGTAGAGAAGATGCTTTCCTGGGTGCAGGCAGCGATCAGGTCGCTGTCCACGAGGGCTGACCCTGTTCCCTCATCCCTCTCCTCTGTTTCCATAAGTCCATGCTCCTGCTGTGTTACCCTGGCGTTTGCTCCAGTGCTTCTCTGATCCCCCTGTGGAAGTAAAAGCCATGTTCCTTTTGGACAAAAGGTTACCTGGGCAGAAAACGAACCCAGTGAAAGAAGTGTCTTGTTTGATGCAGGGCTGCTGAGTGGCATTGGCTCAGCACAGGGCTGTTGGTGCTGCAGAGCTGTCCCGAGGAATGAAGCCGGTAGGAATGGCAGCGGGGGAGGTGACATGTTCCCTCTTGGCAGGAGTGAGCCATGAGGGTCTGTCACTGTGTCCCCCAAATAGGCCAGTGGTCAGCAGGAGCAGAGCAGCAGCTTGGGAAGTCTGTACCAGTGGTTGGTGACTGAGGCTTGGCAGCTGCTTCCCGGGGCTGGGACATTCGTGTCCCTCGTAGGTCCCTACATAGGCAGACCCTGTTGTAATGAGGTTGTCTGATCTTGCAAGATCCCAAGCCAGAGGTGATGTGACTTGCAAATCAGAGAGTGGGTGTCATTTGCAAATTCCCTGCAGCAGGGCAGGGTGCAGCTGGGATGTGAAGGTATAAAACGAGCCTTCCATCCCCCGCCTCCCATCAACTTGCCTTTCCTCCTTCAATCCCCCGCAATAATTGTCTGCTCTGTTACAGGTCTTGATTTCAGCCTGTCATTTTGCGTGTAAATCACTGGGTTGGGACATGAGTTCAGATCAAGATCAGATGTGCATTTCAAAGCCAGTAGCTGTTCTGGAGTGATCTCATGGTGAATGCTTGCTTTTTTTTGTTTCCTCTAGAATATGAGAGCCTGTTCTGGCTTAGTTGGATCCATTATCGAGGAGATTAAATAATACCAAGCCAGCATCCTTTTATCTCTGGCTGAGAGTCTGTGCCTGCTTTTCAGAAACAGCTTTTCCAGAGCAGCTGGCTACGGGCTGCACATGCATGCTGGTGTGCAGCAGTCAGCGCTGCTTACATTGCCTCTGCCGCTGCGGCCGGGGGATGAATAACAGCGTTCTGCTAATGGGTCTCATGTCAACAGGGGTGATTTAGCGAGGAAGACTGCAGTGCATTAGTTGCTATGACTCAGACTCACTCAGCCTTGCACTGATCGTTTATTGGTTTATAAATTAAACTGCAGATGCTGCGTCCCGTCAGTGCTGGCATGCCGAGGATCCTGAAAGGGGTTCTTCCCGTCGAGTTGTCTCTGAAATGTTTAAATTACTGCCTCAGGAGTCAGGGAGTGCAGGTTGTAGCCCCAGCTCTTACAGCAGTGACTCCAGCCAAGCTGCCCTGGCGCCTGTCAAAATCGTGGTGTGACTCTGATGAGGCTCTTGTGGCATCTGCTGAGAGCTCGCCAGCAGTCTGTGCCTGCTGCTGTGGCATCCTGCATCCTCGTGTTCTGAGCGGGTTTGTTGTAGGCATAAAAGTGCTATCCAGGAGATCTTGGTGAACAGTGCAGGGAAATGGATGTTGGCCGCTCCTTCCCTTCCTGGTGGAAGGGTCTGTGCTTCTGTCATGGGGAGGAGAGAGGCAGCAGGGACCTGTGTGGGCCAGGGCAGGGACTTGTGGATCTGTGCTGCTTTGAAAAGTACTTCAGAAATGAAAAACATGTTCTTCTAAGCAAGTAACTCTGTTCTCCCCAAGACCTGAGAAGCCATCTGGGCTCTTCCCCAGAAATCCAATCTCTGCCCCTGCATTTCCTGGAGTGAAACATTTTGTCTTTTTGTAAAGTGTTTGTCCTTCTGAGGGTCAGCCCCAGCCTGCTCAGGGGTGGTGACAGCACAGGTATGTTCTCAGGGAGGATAGGGCCACGTGGGACAAGGGCTTCAGCTTCCTCTGGACAGGTTGTGTTTGAACCACCGGAGACATTTAGAGGGAGCCCAAGGTGCAGGATAAGTCAAATCTCGGGCTAAAACCTGTCAGATGATGGCCAGCTACCTCGTGTTTCCTGTTCGCTCCTTCTGTGTCTGCATTGGATGTTTCCATATGGGAGAACAAAGCCAGGAAGGACTTTTTGTAGCGAAGGTACCAATATTACAGCAATTTTCAGCACTGGTAAAAACACTGATTAGACCCACAGTAGGGACGGGGCTGCTGGGCCCCTTGTTTCACCTGCATGAAGTCAAATTTGGGGTGGTTTCTGCCTGCAGGACATCTCTGTAGCTGGGGGTGAGCTGTCAAACAGAAGTCAGAAGTTCCCCTATATATGTATCTCTCTCTATATATATAGATATAGATATAAAACGTAGCTTTTCAGTGGCTCAGTGAGCCCTGTTCGTTTCTGTTCTCAGTGGTGGTTGGTTTCTGTGGCTGAGGCAGAGCAACGTGTGGCAGGATGTGTGAAGGGCCATCCAGGATTTCCGGACCCATCCCTCCAGACCCAACGCTCTTTCCAGAGTATTACAAATGCCCCTTCTCAGGTGAGTCCTTGGTGCTTGTTCCAGGTTTGGGGTTTTGTGCTTTGGCATGACACAGCTTGATGTCTTTATCCCTTGGCGTCCTCGACAGTCTCTATTCAGATTGATGAAGGTGCTTCTGATGGTGATCCTAAAGCTGGTTGAAAGATGGGAAAGCATAAGGCCGAGGTGGAGAGGGGATCTTCACATTGTTTGTGAGCTGTGGGTGCAGAAAACTGAGGTAAGATCATTTCCTGACAAGGTTCTCCTTTTTCTTTCTCTGCAGCTCGAGGGAGGCTGGAAGGGAATGCTCAGAAGCTGTGTTTGACCTCTGGCCCCCTGGACTCAGTTCCCAATCCACACCCCGCTTTGGGCAGCGCCCGCCAGGCCCAGCCAGCCCCTCGCATTCGCCCCAGCGGAAAGGACTTCCTGGAGAGGGGACAGAAAGGGACACTCAGCCTCCTTCTGCAGCTCGAAGGGATCTCCCTTGACAGGGGACTGCCAGTCAAGAGTAAGTACAGCCAAATCACTGCTGGCCTCGGCTGCCTTTGGGGCCAGGGATGAAGCAGCGGGGATTTGGGGCGGATTCCCAGGATCTGCTGCCTGAGGACAGCTTGAGCTTCACAGGGCTGCTCACCCCATCTCCAGCTTTTGGCCTGGCAGTGGAGTCACCTGTGCTGGAGCCAGAAATGTTTTGGCCTCCCTGGCTCCAGTTTCAGGTTTAGGATGGGAAGAGGGACTTTAAAAAAGGTGCAAAAATTTGGACGTCTTTATAGTCAAACTTACATCAAGGTTTTATTTCATTCATATATATCGAGGCTGTTTAACCTGGCGAGTTCCTTGTTGGCAAAGCCAGGCAGGATTTGGGAAGAGTGTCTGTGTATGTGGATGTGAGAACATCTTTAGAAAAGGCGTTCCCTTCTCCAGGATGTCACCCAGGATACATTCAGAGGTCCAGGAAGGAGATAAGGTTGAGCTCTGTGTGTCATTTTCATTTACTTCATGTGCTGGCATTGCTCTGAGCCTGGTGTCAGTGTGGTGGATGCCACAACTGCTGTGCCCAAGCAGGGGGGGAGCAGATGAGGGTCTGGTTGTGTCAGCTGAGATATTCCCTGTCTCGGGGAGCCCAAGGAAGGGTAATTTTTGATTCAAAAACAAAACAAAAAAACCTCCCTAATCCATAATTTTGCTTGTGTCCACTTGAACGTAGGACAATGGCTGACCCTGAAACCAGGAACAGTGTAAGTTCAAGGCTCTGCAGCTGCCATTAATCAGCTTTCTCCACTTCAGAAACACCAGGGGAGCTGAACTGGGAACTGACCTTGCTCTTGAGAGGATGCTGGCATGGCTTGTCTGGCATTGTCCATACTGGGACAAGTGGAGAACAAGGGAGTCTGTGAACACCAGCAGTGTGCACAGACCTGTGCTGATGCTCCTCTGGCAGAAGAGTCAGTCTGGGAGTGTGCACCTAACAGGGGCAGGATGCAGAGATGGTCTAGTCTGCAGGAGAGGGGAGAGCTCGCTGGTTCTCTGGGCTGTTGGACCAGCTTTGGAAGGGATCTGTGGCTCTGGTGCCAGCGCTCCGAGAGCCTGCATCGTGTGGCAGTGTCTGGGAGGTGAAGGTGTGTCTCCCCTTGCTGTGCAGGGAAAGAGGCCAAGGACTACGAGAAGGAAAATGTGAGGCGGATAAAGGAGATTCAGAGGAAGTGCAAAGAGAAGGAGCGAGCCCAGGAGCACAGCCAGCCCAAGCCTGTGAAAGCTCTCTGGAAGTCCCAGAAATATGAAAATGTGGAGTCAAAGGTGAAGGCCAAACTGCAGGTTGGTGTCTATGGAGGAGCTCTTGAACTCTCCAGGCTCGGGATGTGGCTCAGCCATGAGGGACGGTGGGATGAGGGAGACAGGGGAGTCCTGGAGCCTGCAGGATCTGGGGGCATCTCAGTGCTGCAGCACAATGGGCAGGTGTGGCAGTGGGGCTGTGAGTGGGAGTGTGTGGTTTGGGTCCAGAGAGCGATTGCTGCAGTAATCTCTGTCCTGCTTTTCCCTCATAGCCTTATTTCCTGCCGAGGGATGCTCCCATCTGGCTTTTCAGCTTCCCCACGTCTGGGGTTTGTGCCAAAAGGCTGTGGCATTTTGTCCCATGGATCGTGGTTCTCAGAGGCAGATCTGCAGGCTGCACTGAGCCTCAGTCCAGCTGTTCCCACCCTGGGGATGCACAGTGGGCAGTGTGTATCCACACGTTCTTCCCCAAGTGATTGTCCTGGTGAACAGCCACTGCTCAGTGGGGGCACACAGGCATCTCCAGGCAGTCAGGGATGAGGCCTCCTGGATCAGCACAGCCTGGGAGGGTGCTGGGTTGGAGCCTTTAAGTTCCTCCTCATCTCTGCATCGCTTCCCTTTCATCTGCGGCCAGCTTTTGATGCTAAAATGACGTGTATTGATAACAACTGCAAAAATTGGCCAGATGATTCCCGAGCCAGTGGTTCCAACTGCTGTGTCCCTTCTTCCTGGTGTGTCACCAACCTCTTTGGTGTCTGTGACCCTTCCACGCATGGGAGCAAACCCACGAGTGCTTCAAGAACACAAGCCTACGCTCTTGTTTGACAAATCCTCTGGGTTAGAGGAAGATTGAGCTCATTTCTGCCTTTGTTTTGGGGAAAGGGGGTGGTCTCTGCGCAGGCAGTTTCTGCGTGGTGCGTTACTTGTGCGCTGTGTATTCCTCCAGAGAGGCCCTGGCACTGACTCATGATACTTTAACTGTTGCTGTGGCTCTCCTGGAGCTCAGGTGTTCCCTGTGAAGGATCTCCATCTCTGTGGAGTTGCTGCTGCTGCTGCTCAGAGTTTCAGTTGATTCTGCTGGATCTTGATGACTAATGCAGAGTTTCTTCTCTGTCATCTGTTCCTGAGGCTGTTACCTGTAGCAGTTGCCTTGGAAAGGGCTCTGGCAGTGCCAGTGGTCCCGTGGAGGGAGATGAGGTGAGCTGTGCTCTGCACTCCTGAGGTCACAGACTCACTCACCTTTGAGCCAGCTGTGCTAGGAAAAGGCAATTCTCATTAACCTACCAGGGAGATCCAGGTCTCCTGTTGAAACAAGACTGACCATCTTTGGAGCATGAACAGCCTGGGCAGTGCTGAGGGCATCCCATACCCTGCTCCTCACACCAAACCCAGCCATGTGGCTGCCCAATCCCACCACCAGTCTGCAGCTCTGCCCAGCTGAATGGGCCAGGCAAGAAGGAATCTCCGGGGAGCTGTGGTTCAGCTGAGACCTTGGGTATTTGTAAAGATCTGGGGGTGGCCCTGTGCAGTTCCCATCACTTCCAAGGGCAGAGCAGTGCCCTTGCTGCATTTATTGTAAGGTCACCCACTTGCCACAGTGTCAACCTTCAGTTTTCAGGGTTTGTCTGCAACAAGGCTGTCTGAGATAGTCCCAGACCACCTGCTAGGCATCGAGTACTGTCACCCTGTGCCAGTGCAAACCACAGCCTTTGAAGATGCCCCTCAGTGCAATTCCACCAGACTCCTTCACTCTCTGCTCCTTTTTCTTTCTAGAGTGATACAACCACAGATTTGAGGTGCTGAGCAGAGCAGCATGTGAGAACAGCACCTCAGCAGGCAGCTTCATGCCTGCCTGTTTGATCCAAATGTGTTTCTGCACATTTCTTAGTGATTCTTTCAGTGGCCAGGTCTGGATCTGTTGCTGTTTGTGGGCCTTTGCTGGCTGACTGCAGTTTGTCTTCCCCCAAGGACTTCTGCCAGGTCATGGCAGAAAGCGTATGCTGTCGTGTGCCTGCTGGAAACCCGTGGCTGAGCTCGTGGTTGACCACCCAAACTTGGCTGAGAGGGTTTCTCTTTGCTCCAGCCTCCCTCCACTGGTGGATCTTTTCTTGCCTTTCCCAGGAGACGTCACCACCTCCAAATCCCGAGGCTGTGAATTTCCTGAGGGCGTATTCTCGCTGTGGCTCTGGGATCAAGCCATGCAGACCCCTGTCCCCAAAGCCTGTCAGAGCAAAAGCAGGAGCAGACACAGAGGCTCCAGAGGCACAGGGTGCTGAAACCAAGGTGAGTTACCCACTAACTGCATCTTTCCCAGAGATTTCTGGCACTCATCCCTTGCTCCTGCTTTGAACCCTTCATGCCTTCTTCTAAAGTGTTGGGTCAGGTGTGCTGTGTGAGTAGGGGGATCTGTAAATACTGTTCCTGGCTGAAGGGAAGGAACAGGGTCTTGGTCACTGCGGTGTTGAGATGGGTGCTCAGGGGTTGCTAATGCTGCCTTCTGACTTCATCCTCACTCATAGTTAAAGAGATCATGAAGTTTCCTTTAACTTTGAAAATTCCACCTCCTCATGCCAGCAATCTCAAATCTGCTCTTCCAAGGGCTTTGCAGGAGGTCTTGGGGATTTGAAGGCCGTTCCCACTGTAATCAAAGGGACTGTGGCTTCTGGACGTTAGATAAAAATTTAGGAAATGGGTGTGCTTTTTAGTAAGGAGAGTTAAATCAACATTAGTAGTTAAACCTTTCAAGTAGTCTGTTGGGGAGGTCCCAAACAGCTCCATGACTCATGTCCTTGTCCCTTGGCAAGTGTGAGGTTGTCAGTTTGTTGGTTCCTAAATGCCATGAATGACTTAATTAAACAGGACATGATCTCCAAAGGGGGAAAACCTTAAATGCAAACACAGCCACCTTCTCCCGTGTTTTGTCCAGCAGAGGAGCTGTCATGGAGGTGCTGTCTTTGGGGAAGTGCCCCAAGGATCAGCAAAGTTCCTGCTCTGCCAGGGGTTCTGTTGCATTTCTTGTCCTGGTGAGCGCCCAACCTGTTTTTCCTCTGCCCTCAAAATGCACCAGTAGGAGCCATGGGCACTATGTCAAGCCTGGTTTTTTCTGTCCTTCTAGCTTTTAAGGCACGTGGTCATCTTGTGGACCTTAAAGAGGCCAGGTTTAGGCTTGGCTTTTGGTGCCTGCCCTCCCAAACCATGGCCAGAGCTCCTGCCTGTCTATGGCTGCACACCGAGACGGGCTGTGCTGAGGCTCTGCCTGTCCTGCTGTCGTACGATTCAGTATCTTCTGTGGAGCCTCTTTGCTTTTTCCCTCGTGTGGACAGCGGCAGCTGGCTGTGTGCATGCCCAGCCTGCCCTTGATGCCTCGCTCTCTCTTCTTCCAGATGCAGGTGGAGGGCAGGAGCGTTGACTTCATCAGGCACAACGCCTGCACTGCCAAGCGGGCCCCGCTGCGCCGCTCCCAGTCCCTGCAGGCGCTGGCCGAGCTGCTGGAGCAGAAGCACCGCGAGCAGGAGGAATACAACGCCAAGCAAAAGGGCCACGTCCCCCAGTAGTATGTGTGCCCCTCTCTGCCCCTCTCTGCCCCACGAGACTGTAACAGCCTTGATTGCACCCCCCAGCTTCTGCCCAGAGAGGTGGGCTGGGCACAGAGGTGCCGCTCGCCATGTGCAGCAGTGCCATTTTCTGCACCTTGGGAGCAGACGCTGTCCCTCCCGCTTTCCTGACTTAACCAGCATCCCATGCCCAGTGTGGCAGGGCTCAGAGGGAGTTTTGTCTCCTCCTCCCTTGCTTGCTGTTGTACAATGATGCTGATATGGGGAAGCTCTGAGAAAGGCGCTCCTGCCCCTTTGTAAGCTTTGTTCCACGTGATGTAGCTTTGGCATTAAAAGGTCTGGTTTTGGAGAGGCAGAGATCTCTCAGCTCTGCCTCACGAGTGTTCATCCTGCCTTGGGCCTGGAGTCTGAGGAACATCCAGCTAGTGCCATGCATTTTGGGGTTCTGCATGGAAAACAGTTCCCGGGTGACCCTGTCGTAGGAATGACCATGGTGCCAGTCCTTTGGCTGTGCTGTTCTCTGCCAGCATCCCTGGCCGTGAGCTGCTCTGTCCGACTTCATTCTGCTGCTGACCCACAGATGGTTTGGCGAGGACTCAGTGAGCCAGAAACGAGGAGCAGCAGCCCTTGTCTCCAAGGAGCACGAGTTGGCCTGAGTGCATCTCTCCCAGCAGCCCTTTGGTGCACCTGGAGCACATTTGCTGGTCCACACATGTGGGTTAAACCCGGTGTATCCCCCACCACGAGGATGTGTGCCAGCACGTGGGTCCCCGTGGTCCTCAACCAGTGACACGGAACCTGGTGGGGTTTGAGAGGCACATTCCTGGCCTCTGCCTGCACCCCTGGGCCACCCCTCCTGCCAGATGTGCTGACAGCTGCTCTCCTTTGCCTCGCAGCCTGCTGGAGAGGAAGGAGCTGTGGCGCAAGCAGATGGAGGAGCGGCTGCGAAACCTGCCAGACCCCGACACGCCGCCCGGTCACACCATGATGCCCGAGAGCCAGCGGCTGGAGACCCTCGGCAATCTGAAGCAGAGTAAGAGGAAAGGAAACTGCGATTCCAGCTCAGAAAAACAGGCAATCCTAGACAGGAGAAGGGAGAAGAGACACAGGGACAGATTCCTGCCACTTGGAGAGGTGCCTGGATTAAGGCATGTGTAGGCAGGGTGTGAGCTGTGTGCATGGAAAGAGCAATCAATCAATGTCCTGCAGGTTACAGGGCTGGCTCTCTGCAGCAGACTTGTCCCGTGGACCTGATGTTAGGGTTGCTGTTACTCCTAAAATGTTAGAAAGATTTTGGTTGGAAGGGGCCTTCAGAGGTCTCTAGTCCAATCCTTGGTTCTCAAAGCTGGAGCAGGTCCCTCAGGCCCTCATCCAGCTGAGCTTTAAATAGAGGGATTCCAAGTCCTTGTTCTACTCCTGCCATCATGTTCACTGTCAGCATTAGAAAAAGGATGGACTTTTCTGCTCTCCAACTTACACAACTTCTTTTTTTCTCTTTTTACAGGCCAGGAGCAGCTGATAAAGGATCTGGTTCTGCTGCCAATGCGCGGAGACAGCCTCAAGATGCAGAAGAGGCGGGTAGAGCTCGAGAGGAAGCTCTCCCAGATAGAAGAGGCCATCAAAATTTTCTCAAGGCCCAAGGTTTTCATCAAGTTGGACTCCTGAGCTGGTGGGGCCGGGTGTGCTGTGCTGCTCTGCCTGAACATCCGTCATTGCTGGGCAGGAATGGACATCACTTTGGGAGGGAAGGAGAGGAAGCCAAGTTCCAGGCCCTGGGCCCACACAGGTGCCGATACAGCGTCCAATATGCAGCTGGCATCTCTTGCTCACCTTTCAGTGCTGTGTCTTGACCACAGAAGAGGGAGGGAGATGCCTTAATGAAGGCCCTGCCCAGTGGTTGGGAGAACAGTTGTCTCTGCTCCTTGACTTCTCACAGATCAGCTCTCTACTCTGGATCCGTGGCATCACCTCTTACTTTCCCTTTTTTTCCTACTTCTAGAAACTGGTAGGAGGTCTCTTGTGCTGCTGCCTGTAGTGTTCCTTGTCACCCTCTTTCTCCTGAGCTGGACCATGACCATGGCTCATCCTGAGCACCTCAGGGGACAGCTTGGGGACAAGGAAGAGGCACAGAGCTTCAGTGTTTTCTGCCCAGGGAAGGGCTGGGCTGTTAGGAGGGTCTGGTGGGATGTCTGGAGAAGCCTTTATTGTCTGTGGGGCAGGAGATACTCCAATAAATCATCATTTCCATCTTGCAGTGTGTGTGTGCAGCTCCCAGGGGGCCCAGCAGGGCCCGAGGAGTGGTGTGGGCAGCAGCAACCGGCAGCACTGGCACAGGGCAGGCAGGGGATGAGCCGTGGGTTTCACAGGCCTGGGTGCTGGGACACGGTGGTGGACGTGGAGTGGAGGATGTGCAAAATCCTGATGGATCTCCATCCACAGGCTGGCAGGACAGCGTGGGAAAGGTGCCATCATGTAGGTGAGCTCAGTGCTGCCTTACCTTCAGGTGCCATGCAGGATCCTGCGCAGACCTTTGCAGGGATCCTGCTGCATGAAGCGAAGAAAAATATAAGCTGTGAGGGGTTGCTGGAGGGCTTGGTGCATCTCCTGCTCAGCAGAGGTGTGGTGCCACAGCTTGGAGCCATATCCAGCTGGATTAAGAGAATCTCCAGGGATGGGGTTGCCCCCATCACCTTGCTGGGGCTGTGTCTCCAGACAGTGCCAGCCTCAGGGGGAACACTTTTTCCCCTGAAATCCCATCAAGTTTCCCCTTGTTGCAGCTTGTGCTGTTGCTCTGTCTCCTTTTGCTACACGAGGTGGGGATACTGTGCACGGATCCCCCAAGCAGCTGCCTTATTGCAGGGGTTGCTCCATCCTGGGCAGGATTTTGTAGGATGGGGATATTGTGGAGTATTCCAGGCCTGCCCGTGCCACCTGGCACGCTGCAGTGCCCTGGGATGTCGGGGCTGACGCTGCTGCCAAGGGCTGGGGAATATTTTGGCACTCGAGGGCTGGAGGAGGTGAGATGCCAACTGGAAAATCACCCCACGTGCCCCTGGGGCCACCTCAGGGCAAACCCCACAGCCAGGCTGAGCCGGCTGGATGAGAGTGACTGAGGTCCGTGGGCACGGCCCCCGGGCACCTCCCTGCCCCAAACAAGCCTGGGCTAACCAGCCCTGCTGCCAGATCTGCTCTCTGGTCTGTCTGGGTCCTGGCTGTGTGCCATGAGCACCCTCAGCCCTTTGCTGCACTCCCTGCCTGCCTTGGCCTGGCTGAGGCTCAGAAGGGAGAGTTGGTGCTGACTTTTCAGACCCCGAGAGCTGCAGGTCTTCCTCCTTGCCAGTCCCACCACAAGCCCTTGGCAGCAGTGAGTGCCACCATCAGCTTGGCACTTTGGGAGAGGGACTGAGGTTGCTGGGAGCCCCAGCAGAGCAGCAGGGGCAGGTATGGACCCCCCTGCCCTGAGCTTGGGGCCGAAGAAGGAGGATGAGGAGGCAATATCCCCAGCAACACTTGCAGGGCTGAGTGACAGCCACGGTGCTGCTGCCAGGCCAGGTGTCCCCTGCATTAGTGAGGACCCTGCAGCAGGGACAAGGTGGGAATGGGGGGGCCAAGCAAGGCTCATTGCATCGGGCCATCAGGCCAGCTGGCTGCCCGAAGCAGCCTGGACATGTGTACTGGGACAGGCACAATGGGTCTCAGTGGGGTCACCCAGCACAGCAGCAAAGCCACAAGGTGTGCCAAGGTCAAGGCCACCGCCCCCAGGCACTGCCTTACGTGCACAGGGCTGGGGTACCCACCCACTGTCCCCCTCCTCCCTGAAGTGACACGAACCAGGGACAAGCGTGGTGCTTTCTAGAAAAAGTTTTACTGTCCGTTGCAATATATTAATGATGCATATTTCAATAAAACAATTAAAAACCCCCACTTGCTTGGAAGGGGAGGCAAGGGGGCTCAGAGGGGCAGTGCCCGGCTCGAGTGGGTGCCACGGCGGGGCTCCCGGGGACGCGGGGGGCGGGAGAGGGCAGTGGGCAGCCCCTCTCCACCCCTGCCCACTGGCCGCATCATCACCCCGGTGTCCACATCTGGCCCAGAGGAGCGGAAACGCGGCCGGCCACCGAGTGGCACGGGCCCCTGCAGCTATAGGGTGAGGAGGGTGCCATCCTCCCGTCCGCTGCCCCTGCCAGGGCTGCCGTCGTGGCTGCCGAGGGACTGCAGGGAGCCCCGCGAGCTGTGCGGGGACAGGCTCCGCTGGAGGGGTCCGTCCGCGGGGCCCCCGTTGGGGCAGCCCCCGGGGATGTAGTGGGACGCGCTGTCGCTCTCGATGACCAGGTCGCCCTCCTCGTCGCTCTCGGCCGTGCTGTAGTTGCTCAGGTACTGCGAGGCCGGGCTGGGGGTCTGCTGGCTGGGGGTGCTGTCCGTGGACATGCCGGAGCTGCCCGAGGCCTTGCTGCTGCGGATGACGTTGTTGCGCTGGTTGGCCGGCTTGACAGTGATGATGAGGTTGTGGCTGTTGGCCACCATCATGTCCGTCACTTGGTCCAGGGACTTGCCGGCCACATCGATGCCGTTCACCTCCAGGATCTCGTCGCTCACCGCCAGCAGCCCCGTGCTCTCGGCCAGGCCGCCCTTCACCAGGCGGGAGATGAAGATGCCGGGCACCTTCTCGACGCCCTGCGGGGCCACGCGCACGCTGACGCCGTCGCGGATGTAGAAGCCCAGCGGTTTGTCGGAGCCGTGCTTGTGGAGCCGCACGCGCCGGTGGGTCTCGGGCAGGATGTCCACGTCGATGATGGAGGAGATCTGGCGGAAGTCCTGGGGCATCCCGATGAGGAGGTGAGGCTTGGCCCGGTAGTGTGCTGGGCGCAGCAGCCCCTTCTTCTTCCGCTGCAAGGAGTTGGAGGCGAAGACGCTGGCATCAGACTCTGCTGTAGGGAGCAAGGGAGGACACAGGTCAGGCTCCGCAGCTGCCGGGGATGCGAATGCGTGCCCTCGGCCCCAGGTGCTGGGGCAGCGGTCTGGAGAAGGGCCCCGCTCACAGGTCTCACCGGCTTTTCCTCCCCAGATCATCAGCTTGGCTTTCCCTGCAGCCTGTCTCTGCTGGGGCCCATCTCCTGGGATTACCCAGCGTACACAGGCACACAGGCCAGGATTAGTGGGCTCGAGGCAGTGATTCAGCCTTAATCACACTTTAAGCCAAACTCTGCAGTTTAACACTAGAGCTGCCAGCCCTGATGGCCTGGGAGCTGCAGCCATGCCCCAGTTTGGGTTTGGGGAGAGAGGACCCCCCACACGAGTGTGCTGTGGCGGCAGCCGACTCCCTTAGTGTGAGTCCAACCCCAGGAGACAGCACCAGAGTCCCCTGCCCCACTAGAGCAGGGCTATCACTGGCGTGGGTCGGTGATAGCCACTGCTGTGTCCTGCAGAGCTCTGCCACTCCCAGGAACAGAGACTCCCCACCTCCTGGAAATTCATCCCAGGGCCGCAACATCCTCAGGGCCCCTGAATATCCCAGACTGTGATTTGTGCCAATGTCTCTTATTCCACCACCAGGTACCTTCATGCAGGGTTTGACTCTCTCCTTCTGAACCGTGCCCTGGGGCTGCTCTGTGGGGCCCAGCTCCAACCCATCATCCGTGGCCTCCTCCACCAGGTGCTGGGGAGTATCCCCTGGTTCCTCTCTGGTTTCTCTCCATCTCTTTCCATGGGGGAGCCCAGATCTGGATGCTCCATGGTCAGCACATTCCCCACAGTGTCCCCCACCAGCATCTGGACCCTGCTCCAGCTGCAGGGCTGCTGGGGATGTCCCCAGGCCCAGGGGACATGGGATTTCTCCCTAGCCAAGCCAGCCTGCCAGGGCTCCTGGCTTATAAATATCTCCCTGCACACACAGCCTTGGCATATTTTTAGCTCAGGGAAGGGCGGCGGAGGCTTTCCCACAGCTATTTCAGCACACAGCTCCTCTCTGAGGGGCGCAGAGTGGCTGGGCCAGGCGGGTCCAGCACACCCAGGATGAGCCCGACGGTAGCGCTGGTAACGTCCCACGCTTTCCCCTGCCCTTCCCATGAGCCTTGGCCCAGCCAAGGAGGGGCAGAGCTGTTGTCCCAGCCAGGCTGCCCCACAGGGATGGCTTCACCCAACAGGGTGATGGCACAGAGGGGAGCCCAGCTGCAGCCTTTGCTTTTTGCCCTGCTGTGGCAGGACTGGCTGCTGCGGAGCCCACTGACGGGAGCCCTCCCGTGCGTGTGCACAGCTCCCCGCGCCCAGCGGTGTGAGAGGCTCTGCAGCCACATTCCTCAGCGACCCAGACCGGTTCAACGACAGCCCAGCCTTGGGATGACCTGGATGCATTTTAAATTAGCTGTGATTCACCCAGGACTTGCTCCTGGCCTCTCTGCACACCTCCCTGTGGTGCTACCGGCCCTGGGGCCCCTCTCCTGCGGGCACAGCCAGGTGCTGGGGCTGCCAGGTGCTGCCTGCTCGCCTTCCTTATCACGCTGCCCATGGAGCCAGGCTCTGCCTGCTCACTCTCCACACTGTGCTGTCCTGGCACAGTCAGCCGTGGGCCCTCACAGGCTTTTCCAGCAGCAGACAGGGTGGCTCTTGGAAGCAGGAGCGATGCTCCCACAGCAGCCCTGGCACACCCACCCCTGCACCAGCTCTCCATGTCACAGCCTGGGTCCAAGCATTGGGCCAGGAACAGGGGATGGTTCGGCGCTGGCAGCGACAGCCCCTGAGCACGCCACGGGCTCCAGCAGCCTGGATCACTGCTGCCAGCCCCCACACCATGTGGCCACAGAGGAAACACATGGTCAGGGCATCCCACACCACTCTGATGCAAAAGCCCACGAAAACTGGAACAGCAGCCAGGGCTGGCCACCAGCATCACCCCTCACCAGAGACTTCATACCACTAGCATGAGCTGGAAACACAGACTTGCTCTGGATGCTGTGCCGGGAAAACTGTGGCTCTGGGTCAGACTCTGGCTCTGTGAACTGCTGACTGATGATGCTACGAAAGAGAAAACCTCGGTGCTACTAAACCGAGTGGAAGGGGATGGGCTTGTTTTCCCTGCAAACAGGAGAAATACTCGGAGTGTTTGTCACTTGGAGGCTTTCATCCTCGCCAAGACGCTGCTATCAGGATGTTATCAGGTGTACCTGTGCAAGGAAGTGGTTTCCTGGGAATATGCCACTAAGGTCAGGGCAAGCCCCTGGTCTGCCAGGGACGCACCAAGCCTCTTCCCAACACCAAAAATCCAGCGGCATCCAGCACCCTGAGAGCTCTGCCAAAATGATGGCTGTTGCCTCCTCAGGGCAGGGAGCTGGATGGGGTTGCTGGCCCAGTGCTCACGGGACTAACACGGGTGTTATCTGGGAGCCCACGCAAGCTTGGCTGGAAAACACGACTTCAAAGGGGCGAATTCCAAGGATCTGCCTTTGTTCACCAGGTCACAGGGGGCTGGGCTGGGTCGGGTGCCCTCGGCTGCCAGGGAGAGCCCATGTGGGTGCCACAGCCCTGGCAGGATTCTGGCAGCCTCCCAGTGCCACCATCTCCACATCCATCCACCAAAGCAGTGGCTGGAGGGTATGTGACCAGCCATGCCCCCGCTGGCACAGTCCAAAGGTGGAACCAGCAGTACTGCGGGATGTGGCTCATCTCTCTTGATAGGAGGGCGGATCCAGTGCCCTGCTTACCCTTCTTCTGGATGATGACCCTGAGGAGGGGGTTAGCAGAGGACAGGGCTTTGTGGTAGTTGTCGTCGTTGTTGATGGGCAGGAGGTCGCCGTGGATGTCCGTGTAGCCCAGGAGCACGTCCACCCGCGGGATCTGGTGCACTGTCTGCAGCAGCTGGTAGAAGTCCTGGAAGCTGCCGGCACCGGAGCGCTTCATGGCGAAGCGGCGAAATTCAGCGTCGAACTGCAGAGGAGGACGAGGAAGAGGAGGAAGAGGGTGACTCTGGCTCCAGCCGGCAGGACCGATGCAGGCAGGGCACCGCACAGAGCTGCTGCCCCAGGGCAGGCAGAGCCTTGGCGCTGCCGGCTCTGGAGCTCGGCAGCGCCAAGGCAGCAGCGCCAGTCAGAAAGAGCCCGTCCCAAAAACAAAGTAAAAGGAGCGAAGCCGTTTTTCTGCCCAAACACTGAAGTGATGGGGCAGAGAGATGGCCCTGCGGCAGAGGAAGGACCCTGTGGCCGTACCACCAGCCGTGGCAGACTCCGCGCTGCCGGGAGGCCCTTCCCTGCGACACAGGCGCTGCCGTAGCACCTGGTGAGCAACAGCGCTAATTAATGCCTCCTTCCGTCACGACGAAGGGGAAGCCAATTAAGAACAGGCTGAGGAACACTGCGAGGATCGCGCTGCCCGCGGGGGTCACACCCCAGCTGTCGGGGCAGGCGGTGGCCCCCACGTCCTGGGAAAGAGGGCACCCTGCACCCTGCCGGGGGTCCCGAGCAGGCAATGGCACAGCTGGGCGAGTGCACAGCTGGATAAGGGTGCAGAGAGGGAGTGCACACATCTGGGCGAGCACAGGGATGGGTGGGTGAGCACAGGGATGGGTGGGTGAGCACAGGTGGATAATGGCGCATATCTGGGTGAGGGCACACATCTGGACAAGGGTGTGCCAGGTGAGCACATATCTGGATAAGCAGACACCTCTGGGGGAGACCACAACTGGGCGAGCGCACAGCCATGCAGGTGTGCGCATCTGGATGCACGACAGGGGCTCGTCCCTTGCTGGGGGTGCACATCTGGGTGATGGCATGGCCGGGGATGCGCATGCCTTGGCGAGCACGCACATCTGGGTGAGTGCACATCTGGGCGAGGTGTGTCCCCGGGGTGACCGCACACCCAGCACAGCCGCACCGGCGGGGCCACCCCGCACACCGGGGCTGCCTGAACGGCGCACCGGCGCCCTGCGCATCTGGCGAGCGCTCCGCCGCGGCGTTCCCAC
>VZTA01018793.1:169971-293746 GCA_013398855.1 Mohoua ochrocephala | reverse complement strand
GGGGCAGCGGCGGCAGCTGCCGTGGGGCTCTCGCGGGGCTCCGGGACCGGTACCTGCCCCCCGCGGTGTCCCGGTTGCGTCAGCCGCGCTTGGGGCGCGCTCGGGCTATTTTGGGACTCGTTTGTGGCCCGGCCGCGGTTAATCATTAACCGCCCTCCCGGGACGGCGCGTCCCGCAGGTGTGTGGGGACGTCAGCGGGAGCCCGCTGGCACCGGGCTGTGCCGGGGAGCAGCGCCCGGGCACCGCACCCAGCCGGGCAGCGGGCGGCCGAGGCCCTTGCTGGGGGGTTGAGGGCGCGTTCCCGTTGAACCGGAGGCACGGCGCTGTGCACGGCGGGGTGGCGGGGCCTCGCGGGGTTGAAATGCAGAAGTGCGACTTCCCCCTGAGCCGCAGGACACGAGGGCTGACGCGTGAGAGCTGCTGGAGCAGCTGCGCTCCGCGTCCCGCTGCTCCCACGGGCAGTGCTCCAGCAGGAGGGTGTGTGGCCTTCACAGAAGCAATAAACTTGGAAAAGACCTCCAAGATCATCAAGTTCGGCCTTCGACTGAATGCTACTATCCCTACTAAACTGCATCGTGAAATGTCATGTCTGTACTCATTTTTTGAAGAGTTCCAGGGATAATGCCTCCACCATTTCTCTGGGTAGCCCATTCCAGTGCTTAACCATTCCTTCAGTGAAGAAATTTTTCATAATATCCAACCGGAGACTGCCCTGCAAACTTAAGGCTGTTTCCCCTTGTGCTGTCCCTAGTTGCCTGGGAGAAGGCCTGATTCCCATGCTTTCCCTAGGAGTGTGGTGATTTACCCAGAAACAGGCTCCATGTCCTTCCACCAGCTGCCATGGGACAGCTCCCGATGAAGAGCTGCTGGGTCCCATTGGATGGGGTGGAACAGATTTACTTGACACCACCTCAGGTGCTGATCAGATTAGATGGAACCCCAAACCTCAGTTTCTAAGAAACACAAATCTTTTTGTTGGGACTGTAAAAGAGACAGCATGTAACCAAGTTCTTTGCCCAAGGGACTTTGTAGTCTTCTTCAGGTTTGGACCTCAGTAATATCACACTTGGGCATTCAGTTGTTCCCATAACTTCAGCCAAATGTAGATGTGCACAATTCCCTCTGCACCTTAGTGTGTGGGATGCTCCCAGCTCCTTGCTTCTCTCCATCAGCTGTAAGTAGTGTTGGTTAACGCTTGGCAGAGCAAGTAATCCTATTCTTTGTTTTCTTTCTTCAAAGCCTGAAGAGGACCAAAAGCTGATTTATTCTGGGAAGTTGCTGCTTGATCACCACTGTCTGGGAGAATTGTTGCCAAAGGTATAAAAAAGTATCTTTTATGATGTGCTGAAATATATCCAGAGAAGTGATTTTATTTTTTTAACAGATCTTCCCTTATATTTCAGCATGGGGAGCTGCATGCTCTTCATTTGGTGTACAACTTCAAGGCTCCTGCAAATATGCCAGAAACCAAATCAGAGGTAATTAGACTTAAGTTAATTCTGAATCTCAGGCTTGTAACTAAAAATGGAAGTGTTGGATGGCCATTTTAAAGTTCTCTGTTACTGCAGGTTTTCCTTATTAGTGTAACAGCAGTATTACTGTGTGATAATTTGTTTGGGAATGTGAGAATGTATTTGGATTAGGCTGAGTAAACAAATTGCCTCTACAGTTCATCAGTAAAGATTCTCATGGCATCTGTTAAAAAAAGATCAGATCTAGTTGTGACGTGCTGCTCAGGGGGGAAATCCTTTCTGGTGAATTCAGTTTTATTAAATAGAATATGACTTGCCATGTCCCAGGTGCTCTTGGACAGATAGAGCTTGTAGTCAGAAGAGAGAAGCAGGGGGAAGTGGTTCTGATCTGTGTGGGGAGGGAAGAAGGCTGAGAGCTGCAGACACTAAAACTGCTCCCATTAATGACTCATCTCTGGCTTCCTCTCTACAGACTCAGCCTTAGTGTTTGAGCTCAGTGTGGACTGGTCTCAGTTACAAGTGGCCAAAACCCATTCTTTCTTTCAAGTGGCTGGGCAAAGGTTCCTAGAGGTGTGTTCCTGTTGCCCATTCTAGGCAATGTGAGCGAACCCTACCTGTGCCTGGTGGTTGCTAGATGTGAGCCAGCTTTGGCTGGATGTTAGACAGATGTATCACCACAGGACAGCTCTTGAACTCCGTGTACAGCAGTTTGTGCAAGCAGTACGAATTTGCCATAGGAAAAAGCCAAACTGTCTCTTATGTTTTATATTTTTATAACCAGATGGACACCGATTGTGTGCATAAGTAACAAACACAGTATAGATCTTGTGAAAGGGAAGAGTAGCATCAAATCAGTTTTGCATCCAAGTTGTTTTGTTCCAGGAGCTTTGCTGATAGAGATGGTTGTGGTATGGTGCCCAAGAGCAGGGGCAGCACTGACTGCTGCTGTGCAGGATTAGGTATTAAAACAAGGGCATTTTCTGTGGGGTGGGACCTTTTTGCACAAAGTGTGTGTGGTGTCCTGAGTGAGCCTCACTGGCTGCTTTGCTGTCTGTAGGTCAAAGCTGATCAGCCCAAGTTACCATCAGAAGCCAGGCCGGAATCAACCATGTCTTCCTCAAATGATGGAAGATCGAGGAGCTCTTCAGGTGGCCACTCTTCAGCAGAAGCCAGTAATGGGTAAATACAATTTTATGTGCATATTTAAGATTTTTAAAATGATATGTTTGTGTTTGATGCCAGCTCCTTATGCCACATATACCGTCGTAAGTCCATAGAACGTGGGCCAAATATGGTGAGGCTTTATATAAAAGCTTTAGTGGATGTAGAATAATTTGGATTGGAAGGGAACCTTAAAGGCCATCTAGTCCAACCCTCTGCCCTGAGGGATGCCTTCCACTAGATGAGGTTGCTCTGTCCAGCCTGGCCTTGAATGCTCCCAAGGATGTGGCATCTAAAGGAAGATGCACTGCTCTGTTAGTTGAAAATCTTCCCTTTATTCATGTGAGTAAAGGGGTGTCTTTAATAATCTAGAAGGAAGAATTAATTTTGTATTTGGGTGCACAAAATGGCAGAAGCTATTTCCATTGTTCTGTAATAAATTACTCTTGCTGTTCGTCTGGTGTTTGCTAATGAATGTGTTCAAATTTTGACCAAGGCTGGAAACAGCTCAGCGTCCCTTCCCGAGCGTGGCTCCTGGCTTCTCTGCTTACACAACCTACAGCATGCTTCAGATGTCCTGGTTCCAGCAGATTTATGCAAGACAGTATTACATGCAATAGTAAGTGCACTGTTCCAAGCTGCCAGTAGGAAGTGAAAACTGCAATACAAGAAGTTTGAGAGCTCCTGGCAATTCTTCCTCTTTTCATGGTGCTTGGAGACTTTTTCCTCGTAACTTGTGCTGAATGCTGTGGGAATGCACCCCATACTGTGCTGCTCTGTTGCTGTTCAGGCCAGTGGTTCTGAATCTTGCCCGTTGTATATCTGGCTCTCCATTGGGAGGGCAGGTGTCTCTAGAGTAAATCTGATCCTGCTGATGAGCCTTTGCTCTTGTTTTGACTGCTCAAAGTAGCACACAGCATTGACTGGAAATCAGCCATAGGTCAAGCTGAGACTTGCAGAAGGCTTTTACACTATTTGCAGATTGCTCTAGATATTTAAGTATAGACATTATTGTTCATAAAGGGGAAGGTGCCTGGTTTGACTCGTTGAAGTCACTATACAGCGGTTATGGGTAGAACTGAAACTTGTTTTTAACCCTTTTGTAGCATCTAAACTTGATGCTTTCTACTTGCAAGTGGTCTGACTCATAGACAGATTTTTCAGGGCCTGTGTGAAGTGTGAAAGGATGTGACTAAGCCTCATTCTGTACTTTGTTCTCTGGTTCTAGCTTGGCTTCTACTGCTGCATCTTCTGACCCATCCCATGCACGGCGTTCTCAGGAGATACCGGTGGCACCAGTGACACCTCCAGCTCCTCTCCCAGACCCATTTCCTGCCCAAAACCAGCCTGGAAACCAGAATGTTGCTGCTCAGGTTAATGCAGTGGCTGACCAGAACTTGAGGATGAATGCCCAAGGGGGTCCCCTCATGGAGGAAGATGAGGAGGGTGGCAATAGAGACTGGTTGGACTGGCTCTACTCAGCAACACTGTTATATGTTTTTGTCAACATGGTCTACTTCTACTCCAGCATCAGCAGACTCCTCCTCGTTATGGGTGGCACTGTTCTGATGTATCTGTAAGTGTATGGTGTTAATATTTGCTGTTCAGAAGGGTTTCACTGAAGTCCTGAGCTCTGTGCTGTGCTCAGCTCCCTGGCAGTTGAGCTTCATAGGACTCTTGGACCCGGAAAGGACAAACTACTCCATATTCTGGTATAACTCGGTATTTAGAAAAAAGATAATTATGCCTATGCCTGGATTAAATGAAGAATGTGGCTGATCTCACTGGGGTTTTGCAATTTCTGGTGTGGCTCTCTTTCTAGTTCAGAGAACTACTTGAAACCAAAGTAACCCCTGTTGTACAGCTCCAGCACCTCAGCAGCATAGAGCAGACAGACCTGTAGGTTCAGTGTAGAAAATGACAGTTTCTTATTGGGAAAACAAATGGTTGAAGTCTGGGAAGAGGGTCTCACACTTGCTGTTTCAGTCATGCATCCATGCAGTTTTTCTGCTGTGTTGCCCCTCTGGAGAGCAGAAAGGAGTGTCCTGAACTGCCTTTGAACCTCTCTGGGTAGGGGGATACAATTAGGATAAACACACAGTAATGGTAATGGACCCTCAGCTGCCATGCTTGGGATGTCTTATCTGAGAAAGATAATCTGTCCTCCAAAATTCTTTGATCACCTGTGGAACAAGTGACTTAGGTCTCTGAATTGTAGGTCTAGGAGTTAAAACTGGGGCAGCTCTTCCAACATCTGTGTAGACTTGGAGAGTGAAGGTTAATTGTTCCACTGAAAGTCCTTACATTTTACTGTTGCTGGTTGCCAGCAGCTCTGAGCAGTCAGATGTGCAGCTGTTGTGTAACAGGATGAGTAGTGTTGAAACAGCATTAATTAATTAATGAACCTGTTGCCTTCCCCAGGCACCATGCTGGACGGTTCCCGTTTAGACGAAGACCAGTTCAGCCCTTCCCAGGCAATGTTCCTCCTCAAGCTGCTCTAAACCAGGACCAGAACAATAACTTAGAGGTATTGTCTTGCTATATTTTTAAGCCATGAAACCCTGTGGAGTTTTGCTTTTGGTTTAATAATTATGTGTAGTAGAAAAAACCTTTTCTTGAAACTTCTGTAGGAGACTATCTTCTGTGGGGGAATAACTGCCACCTGAGTCCTTCACTGGTGTAGCAAATTCCTTTCTTCTACAAAATATTTCAGGCTGAATATTGTCTTTTAGCTGCTCCTGTCCTTTAGGAAGTTGTAATGGGGAGTGGTCTGTCACAGGCTGGAACTGAGGGCGGGGTTCAGGCCTACACTTCTGTAGGATTTGGGTCTAGAAGCAGTCTGAGCCTTTGATTTCAAGGTGACACTTCTGATGCCAGTGAAAGTTAATTAGCTGTAAATAACATAATTCACCTGATCAGGTGCTTGATGGCTGTCCTGGACAGAGTTCTTGGACACCAGTGTGAGTTAACCAGTACTGCCAGTGTGCAGCTTGGGTTTTTGACTTTGTATCTGGGGCCACTTGAAAAATGTTATATTCAAACAGCGACAGTTGGGCAACAAAAACACACAGTGTGATGTATGATTTTTCTAATGCATTTCTGAAATTCTCCTTTACCGAATATCCTTTATTTTGGCAGGGGGAAAATGGAGGCAGGACAAATGAGTCTGAGACACCTCCTGACGAGGGACAGGCTTTCCAAGAGCTGCAGCAGGCCAACCCTTCGTTTGTGAGCACGGCGTGGGTTTTTTTCAAGACTTTCTTTGCATCCCTCCTTCCAGAAGGGCCTGGACTGACCCGCAACTGATTTGTCACCGATCTGCTCGTCTGAAACTGCAGTGGACACCTGAGAGAACCGGATACCAACCCCAGACCAGGCGTGGAAAGGGATGGCACTTCCTCTGGCTCTCACTGACCAAGGAAATAAAGCTGCAAGAAGCCTTACATCGTTACAGCCTAGAGACTGAGATGCTTGTCCTCATTCCAAAGAACTTTGTTCCATAGCATTTATTAGGTACCTTTGTAGAGGCTTGGCATTGTGGACTTGTGCACTAAAGGCACAGGCTCTGAGTGGGTGTGCAAAAATGTTAGGGAAGCAAATTGCTTCTGTGCAATGTGATTCCTGTTGGAATGTTTCAAATGCTATTTTAATTACACTGAGTGTAGGATCTCAAACAAAAATTGCTAGATATGCATTAGCAGATTTTTAGGAAAGATCTATTGTTAAATTGCTTCGACAATATTTTAAATTTTCTTTGTAAATATTTTCCTATGAAGAATGTATTGTGCAATCTACTCGTTGGACAAAGTGGAGGACTGTAAGACAGTGATGTGGATAAGCAATTACCTCAGTGGAGTTGCAGACTAAATTTCATGTTGCCAAATTCAGATAGTTTAAATTCAAGACTTAATTCCCCCTGCCCTTGCCCCTTCTCCCTGCCTCGCTGCCAAATCATGGGGGAAGAGTAAGTGTGTTCAGGTCTGAATATATTTAGCAAAAACTTATGCAAAATGTAAACTTCTTCACTGCTTTTGGATGCAAAGTTAAAGCAGTCTAATTCCTGTATTCAACTTTGCATTCTCACTCCAGTGCAACTCTCTTGTGTTACTTCATTGTGTTCCCTTTAATTTCTGATATGGTTAAGGGCTGTTATTGCAATAAAATTTGCAGGCATTTATATCCACGCTTGTATATATCCTCTACAGCAATCAGAAGATTACCTGTGCAAAGCACAGCGTGTGCTCTTGGTTTGTATGGAAAAGTCATGATGAGGGAGCTGGGATGTGAGGGGAAAAGGTGCTTCCAGAACTTTAAACTCAGTTCCTTGCCCAACCGTGTTCTTCAGCAGCCTTCAGCAGGTCAAGTGCCTTGGACAGCTTGGAGTTTGTTTGCTTATGGAAAGCTGCTAACAGAAAGGCCATGGACATCTCACAATGGGTAATTCTGTAGGTATTTGAAAAGTTGGGCTCCTTGAACCCTGCCTGTGACTCCTGGTGGAGTTGCAACATTCCCTTGGCTCGGGGTTTTAATTTGGCTTGAAATGTGCTGTGTAGGAACAGCTGCCACTCCTGGAACTTGTCATTCTTTTCCTCTGCTGCCTGCACTTGGCAGGACAGTTTGTTTAGGAGTGTCTTGGCAGGGCCAACACACATCAGTCGGGACAAGCCATTGTAGCAGGTAATGCCTGATCTTGCCACTTCAGGTCAGACTGATGTTGGACATTGTTGGTGTTACCTGTGGAAGCGACTTAATCCTGGTGGTGTTTTTTATTTGAACAAATTCCTTTCCAGGCTTGTTTTTCTGCCATATCTTCAGTTTGCTGGAGACTTGGAGGTTGGGTAAGACAGTGGTAAAATAGTGTAAATATTTAGAATGAAATACTTTGAGAGCAGGCCAGTTTTGTTATTCCAGGTATATCCTGCATTAGCCTTTGAGGATGTTCCTGGAAGAGGTGCCCGCTCTTTCTTGCCTTGCTAATGGTCTGGTGCTGCTCTGGGAATTGCACTCCTGAGCAAAGGCATCCCCAGGATTTTGCCCCCTCACAGTCTGTGTCCCTGTGCCCTGTGTAGGCACAGAGGGTGGGTGCCAGGTGCCAGCCATTCCCCCACCCTGGGCACAGCTGCAGCTCGCAGGGCAGCTGCACCCTGAGCTGCTGTGCTGGGGGTGTTCCACATCGAGGGTGTCTCATGGATCGTGGATTTTTCTCCTCCAAGGTGTAGCACACCATCACTCCGGTGTCTTGGCAAAATGCCTGAATCCACCGAGCTGTGCCTGTGCTCTCAGCAGGAGAGGGCAGTTCCTGGCAGCCAGAAATAAACTGGTTTGCTGTGGTTGAGGCAGCAGCGAGCACACAGTGCCGGATTACTTGTGAAATCTCTAATCTGAAAATTTATCAGAGACAGCAAAACATCTGTTGTCTTGTGGCTTTTGCTGTTCCCAGGAGCAGGCAGATGGGTTTAAAACTAGTTGAAAAACTAATGAAGTGTAGCTAATGCCACTGCAGGGATGCAGTGAGAGAACTTAGACCTTAGAGAACATTTCCTTAATGGCTCTGTGAAACACATAACCTCTGCCACTGGGGTGGAGGGGAGCCGTGGCTGCAGCAGAGGACGCACAATGTGGAAGTAAATCCTGTGTAATCCCGCAGAGGCAGCTGCCAGTGGTGCACCCAGGCAGGAGCACTGGGATGTGAGGGAACAGTGCCTGGCTGAGGGCTCCGAGCACCTGTGACTGAGCCAGCCGGGTGTAATGTGGAGTGGGGAGTCTGGGGTGGCCCTAACCCTGTCGCTGACCCCTGACCAGTGGGTGGAAGCCTCTGGTTGCCTGAGGCAGCCTGTGAGCAAGCAGGGATGAGTGAGGCATGAAAGGAACTGAGGCAGCTCAGCTTGGAGGGATGCCAGTGTAAACAGTGAGGTATGTGAGGAGGGGATGGCAAGGAAGGGGATAGAGCCTGGATGCCAGCTGTGGGTGACAGGGAGCACGGCCCTGAAGATGAGGGAATCCAGGTTAGACACAAGAAAAACATGAGCCTTGAATCTTCCAGGGCGAGACTGCAAGAGCAAGACTGTCCCCTCTGCTGGGACAGAAGTTGCAGAGACCAGCAGGGGCCTTGAGGCTGTGGGTTTAGGAGGCTGGGTTTGCCTTGGCTCACACTTCAAGCTCTGATTCTGCTGCTGGTTTAGCTCCTCTGCACGCTCGTGAGAAGAGCTGTGTGTGGATGTGCTGGAGCAGCACCGCTGCAGCACCCTGCCTCTTCAGCATGCGTTGTGCTCCTGAGAGCAGGCACGTTGTGGCAGTGAAAGTCCTCTGAAGGTCCACAGGGTGGCAAAGTGAGCAGCAGGATAAAGCCAGCCCCTCTGCTGCCGTGTCCCCTGATCCTCTCTGGCAGCTTGCTCCTGGTTGACAGCAGTTCTCTGCCCCCACTGAGAAACAAGTCGGGGAGAAATGTACAGTCTGTTTTTCTCAGACACCTTTGTTCTTGTTGTGCAAACTCCTAACAGGCTGCTTACTTGGGGAACCACTCAAGTCCTGTTTGTCACTACGGATGTGGTCCTGTCCTCAGCTCCTGGAACATAAATCTCATGAGATGAGGTTGCTGCTGAGCAGATAAGCTGGCGTTGGTTGCGTGTTTGTTTGTGTGTGGTTTCCCCTTTTCTCCAAAGAGCTGTTTCATTTATGCAATTACTTGTCTGTTGTCTCTGTTCTCAGCAGCCAGGGACACCCCGACAGCTCTGCGTGTGTCCAGATGAGTGTTACAACCTCCCCCTGGGCTTTGCCCTGTGATCCATTTCTAGCTGTGAGGTTGGTGGCGCTTGCAAAGCAGTGCTCACAAACCGTGTGTCCTCAGAGGCCATCCCAGCTACTCCCCCATTGTGTCACCAAATGTGCCAACTGCATCTTCATCACCTCCCTCCAGCCCTTCTGCTGCACAAGAATAGCTCTTGAAATGCCTGCTAGTGTTGAATGTGGTGTGAATTTCAAATGGAATGATATCATGGGGGTGAACCAGTTCTGGTGTACAGCTGGGTCACAAACCTTCAGGGAGGGGCTTGAGGTCAGTTCCCGTTCAGCTGCCTGCCTGGGAGGGTTGGGCAAATCCTGGCTTCTGGGCCCATGTCTTGTGTCTGCTCAGTGGCCTCTCGGTTTCTTATAGTAGCACTGAAAGTTGTATTTGCTGCTCTTTCAGTCCAGATTTGGCAGTGCAGGGTCAGTGCTGCAGATGTACAGCTGGCTGCACTTCCAGCTCCAACCCAGCTGCCCTGGGCACCCTCAGCTGTGAAAAGCCTGGGCTGACTTAGGGCCACCTGTGTGTGCCAGCTTATTTTTTCTTTTTAGAGGTTGTTACGGATGACACTGGTACAGAAGAGAAGGAATTGAGTTGGCTTCAGGAGAGTTTGGAGTTGCAGTGGGGAGCCCTCCCCTGAGGTCAGGACATTACCCAAGGATACTCCTTGAGGTTGAGAGCCCTCACTTTACCATGTGATTGTGGATTCCAGGTTACTCTTGCTTTCTAAAATTTTGAGACCCCTTGAGTAACTTGGGTAGTACCAATTTCATTTGGCATCACGAATTTGTATTCAAATGTTGGCATAGCTTTAATTGATTTAGCTGGTTTATAAAATGAATCTTATTTGAATATGTTATTTGTCTCAATTTTATAAACCTCTAGGACAGATGGGAGCAGTGGTCTGACCCTCCTGCCATCCCAGGGCTGACCTGCTGTGTGAATTCTGGCAGTGGTGCTGGGGCCCATCCTGCTGACGGGTGCAGCCAGGGTACCTGGAAGGCTCTCTCAGGAAGCATCTGCAGGGTAACACCAAATATTTTGGTCAATGCAGCACAAAGATTAATGGCACTGTGATGTACCTCTGCCCTGGACAACGTGGGGAAAAACAACCCCGTTTATAGGACAGTCCACAGCAAGGTGGTGAGTACGTACGTGCGTGCACGGCCTTCAGATAAAGCCTTACGCAGCAAATATTTATCAAAACATCTTCCAGCATCCCCTTTGCAGCCTGGGTGTTTAATTTTCTTTGGGGTTTAAAGCCTGCCTTGCCTCCTGCTAGCCAAAATTAACCTTTCCTTAGGCTTTTAAATCTGACCTGGCTTGTCCTAGCCTGACCTTGCACTGGGAGGAGGGTGGGCTGTGGTGTCCCTGCTGCCCTGGCCTCTGCCTGGTTACTCCAGGACAAGGATGCTCACAGCATCTCTGTGTTCCACATGCTTTTGCTATTGTAGGCAGAAAGTTTCCAGCCTTCCTGTTCCCACTGGAGGTCAATGCCCGGCAGTTCCCTGTCCTTCTTTTCTCTGAGCTCTGGCTGTCTGCTGACAGCAGACTCTGCACCACTGCTGGGGCAGGGGAGCTGGCCTGTGAGGGGGCTGTAAATGCACTGGACCTACCAGGACCAGCACAACGGGTCTGGGGTCTTGGACTTTCTGCCTTTATCTACCCTGGGACACTGGTGACAACTACCCCTGTGTCCAAATGCCCGTTTTCCCTTTCCCCCGTGCTGACGTGAATTGCTGCCCTGGGCAAGGAGGTGGTTGTGGCCTCCCAGGGCCTGCAGGATTCCCTTTGTGCCAGATGTTGGCCACTGTGCCCACATCCCTTGAACTGAGAGCTGTAGGACAGAAAATAGAGCTGTTAGATGGTTAAATCCTCTTGAATTCAATCCTTTTGTAACACGCCCATGCTCTTTGCAGCTGCCCTGGGAAGAGCTCTCCCAGCCAGGGCACGGGGATGCCGCGGCAGCTGAGATGATGCCATGTGGGAGCTCTGCTGCTCAAGCACCTGCTGTCTTTGTGCGTTGTGTTTCCAACAATTGGCTGTTCATGTATAAAGCACTTTGGGCTGGCAGCAGGCAGCCTGTCCACGGCCACCACGCTGCTCTCCTGGAGAAGCCTGGAGGAAGCTGCAGATGCTCGGCTTCCCCCGATGGGTCAGTGACCGTGAGTGCCTCCCGCGGGGTACCCGAGGCCGTTCACTTTCTCAACTCAGGAAGAAAACAGCACGGCAGGGTGGGGGCTGCCGGGCTGCGGGGTCCCCGCAGGAAACGTGCTCACCCTGCACAGGGAGGATGAGGCATCTGCCAGGGAGAGGAGGGAGGCTGGCACCTCGTCTCGCTCAGGGGGTTGAGGGTGCTCCTGCAGCGCTGCCAAGTTCTCGCCTGTCCTTCTCCATCAGTCTTTGCTGGCAGAAAGGTTCACGGGAGATTTTGTGAGCCTCTCGGCTGAAATAACCCCACTCTGCTTTGTCCTGGAGTTTGTTTTGGGATTGGGATGGGCCCCAGCAGCGCAGCAGAGGTGCGGGAGGACAGTGGTGTGCAGAGCACAGGTGTGGATGTGCACTTGGGTCTCCGATGTTCCCTAAATAGCAGCTGAGAGTCTGGGTGCATGAAAAACTCCACCTTAGTGGGGTTTCGCCCATCTGGATGGTGGCAAACAAGATTTTCAACAAATCCAGCCAAGAGGCAGAAAACATCCTAGTCTTACGGTTATAAAGCTTTCCAGGGATGTGGGAGATGTGGGTTCACCCAGAGGTAGCAGGAAGCACCCTCTTCCCAGGAGTGTGCCTCAGTTTCCCCACAGTGTGTATAAAATCGGTGGAAGGGGGAGCAGTTAATGATGTAGGTCCTTTCAAACAGGGCTTTGCTGGGGAATTACTGCAGGAATGCAAAATAAGGAATGTTTCTGCATGAAGAAAAAATGATGAACTGGCTTGAGGCAGCGTGTGAGGCTGCTGCCTCGACTTTATCCTCTTCCACTCTCCATCCCCCTCCAGCTTTTTCCACCCGCCCCGGCGTGTACTTGTCCTGAGTTAAAGCAGTCTTGGCAGGAGCACCAAGCCCTGCAGCCCAAACTCCTGCCGAGGGAGGAAGGCAGTGTGCGACACGAAGGGTGTTAAGGAAGCTATAGGAAGATTAGGAAATGTGTGATGAGTTTTGATAAGTGGAGGAAGCAGGTCATGTCCTGCTCCGAGTGGGCTCTGCTGGGGGTATGAAAGCAGCCTCTGCCTCTGCCGAGAACCACTTGGTCTCATCGGCGCTCTCTGCTCTGGCTGAAGATGTGCTGGGCTGGCAGGATGATGCTGGGGACCTCCAGCATCTTGCTAGTGCTTGTCCACGCAGCAGCAGCCTGTGATTTTGGGCCCTTCCCCTACAGAGCCACGGGGATCGTCTGCAGGATGACCAAGCCCGCGGCATTGCTGTGTAAGTGCCTGCTCTTTGGGGCTGTGCTTGCCCCGTCTCTGCCAGAAGTTAGGGACAGATCAGCCGAATGAGGGGGTTTCTTGCTTCTTTGTCTCTTGTGTAAACACCTGCCTGGGAGCACAGGTTAAAACGTGGGCACCTGAACTGAACAGGCAAAGGAGCTTGGAAATTGCCTCCAGCGCCTCTCCTCAGCCCAAGGGTTTAGTGCTGTTGCTGTTGGGGCTTGGCAGGATGAAAGAGCTTGAACAAATGTGTCTGATTTCTCTCCTCATTGCAATCTCATCTCTTGGGGACGCTGTGCAGAAAGGGGGAAACATGTTCTCTGCTGCTATGGGCTTATTTGCAAGGATTTGGGAGCTGTGCAGGTGGGGGAAGAACTTAGTTCTTCTGTGGAGGTGGGGCACAGCTCTGTCCTGTCCCATCCGACAGTGGCACATGCAGAGAAAGATGTATTTGTGCTGGGCCAAACTAAGAGAGGGTATTTCTGGAAGGAAAAAATCCTGTACAAGCATGTGCCTGAGGCTGAGGCTGGGACGGGCTGGACAACGTTAGGAAAATGGGCACAGAAACTTGAGTATCCGAATTTTTTCTTGGTAGACCCAAGAACTGACTGCGATACGAGTAAGCAGCAACAAAGCAAAGCACTGGGGTAAAGTCAACAGCTCGCGTGGTGTAAGGACGAGCACAGCCTTGACCTTTCCAAAATCGGCTCCTGAGGTGTGTGAAAGCTGGCCACGATTCCCTGGAGACAGCTCCCGCTGGTGGCTGTCGAGCCACACGCGCTGTTGTCCCTTGCTGCCACCAGCTGTTAGAGTTAGGGATTTTTAATGTTTTAAATTTACTCTGAAACTACTTCCAGTGCTTCCTTAATCTCACAGACATGCCTCGGATAAAAGCCTTCTGCAGTGCTTTAATCCAGAGGGCGGATCTGGCTCTGCAGCCAGGAGAGATTGCAGCTTGACATCTTTGCCCTTTTCTTCCACCGACAGTGAACCAGGAAACAGCCCAGGTCATCCAAGCAGCCTTCAGAAACGCCAAATTCCCAAACATCACCGGGGAAAGGTCCATGCGGCTCCTCGGCCGGGTGGCTTATGGGCTGACCAAGTGAGTATCTCCGTGTCTCTGTGCCAGGGGAGGTGACGGGGAGAGAGGGGAACACAGTTCCTGGTGAAAGCAAAGGTCTGCCCTGGGACAGACCCAGTTTTGGATCTAAGCCTCGCTGACAATTTGCATGTTAGGGTTTAGGCTGCTGCTGTGTTATTTAAGAGTTATTTATCTTTCCAACCGAGTGGGCAGCCAGGGAGGCAGTGTGTAGAGCTCATTTCTGACAATGGGGATAGGGAGTCATGTCCCTGCAGGCTGGGGCACCTGTGGCCACCGATGACAGATGGTGCCCAGGGCACATTGAGAGGCAGAGGGGGACCCACCCAGGGCTGCCAGAGCCACCCCTGTCGGCAGGATGTCACTTGGCTGTGCTTTGTGACAAACCAGGCTGGGTGTCGCTGTGTTACTCACTTTAATTTTGGGACGGCAAATTCAGCGGTGCATTCCCAGAACAGACTTCCTGCCATGAGCAGGGCTGCACAGAGCACTGCAATAAAACAGGGCTGCATTGCTCCGTGTTTCCTGTTCAAAGCATCCCACGACCTTGTATCCAAATCTTGTGGGGGAGGCACAGTGCACAAAGGCCGAGCAAAAGCATCACTGTCACTGCCCTTGTGCCTGGCCCTGGGCTGTGCAAAAGCTCTGGAATCTGGCATTGACATGGGTCCTTCAGAGATCCCATTCCTCAGGAACAAACCTGTCCTGCCCAATCACAGAAAGCAGCTCTGGGTTGGGAACATCACAGAAAACAGCTCTGGGTTGGGGACAAACTGTGTTTCTGTTGTTTCTAGCATCCAGGTCAACGATTTGTCCATAGAGAGGAGCGAGGTGGAGCTCAAGGAGGACAGTACCATTCACATTGCCATTAAAAATGTGACAGCCTTGTTCAAAGGGACCCTCACCTATGGCTATGCCGGGGCCTGGTTGTAAGTACCTGGATCTGGGGGCTGCTGAGCCCCACAGCCCAGCTCCTGCTGCTGCCCGTGGGACTGGCCCATGGCACAAGTAGAAGTGAAGGGGCTGCACTTCCCGGTCTCTCTGGCAATGGCAGCATTGAGGATTGCCTGAGGCAGGATTTTAGACTCCAGCAGAGCTGCTGAGCCCCATCACTGCTCTGCTCATCTTGCTTTCTGCCTTTCTGTCCTCACCTTGCATGACGAGACCAGATGGCCAAAGCATGCAAGTTGACTTCTTCCCTCGCCTTTGTTGCTCTGTAAACTCTGAGGGGATAAAAAGGAGGTTTAATGCTCCTAAGTGCCACCAAGGCAGCAGTTTGCAATGATTTAAAGCCAGAGATGGGCTGTGGTATGCTGGGGGTTTTGCCACTGCAGGGCAAGGACTGATGTGAGAGGTGTTATAAAATCCGTATCTGTTAGGGAGAAGCTGCTCCTGGCACAGGTTCCTAAATGCCCCCTCTTCTTCATTACAGTTTGCAGCTTTTTCATTCAGTTGACTTTGAAATCGAGTCTTCCATTGACCTCCAGCTGGGCATCAAGCTGAGTAAGTGTGTTCCAATACCCAAACTTTTTGCAATATGATGTAATTCCCTCCCCGCACTGGTTTGTGGGTTGCATGTGCTGTTCAGGTTCTCCCGGGTCATGTTAGGGGACAGCCGAGTCTCTGATGGCAGGAGCTAGGGCAGCTGGCAGGTAAACAGATGAAGCATGAAGAAGGGTGCCTGGCAGACCAGCTCAGCTGGAGCTGTGAGCAGAAACCCTCGATCCAGGTGCCAGGCAGCCCCATCTGCCCCAGCTTGGCAGGGTCTGGAATCTTTTGGAAACATCCCCCGAGAGATGTGGGGAACCCTGGCTGGCCCTCTGCAGTGATGCCCTGCCTCAGGCCTGCAGTGTCTGCAAAGTGCACTCGTCCTTCTCATCTGAGCAACAAATCCTTTTCCTTTCTCTCTCCTTTCATCCCACGCAGCGTGCCAAAAGGAGCAAGTGACTCCCGACGCCTCGGACTGCTACCTGAGCTTCCACAAACTCACACTTCACCTCCAAGGAGACAAGCAGTGAGTCTGACCCCTTTCAAAATCAAGATTTATCATCCCCCTGCTGGCCCCTAAATGCCACCCACCCAAACGTGCAGACCACGAGTGGTCCTTGACTGTGCTCCCTGTCTTGCACAGGCCTGGCTGGCTGAAGCAGCTCTTCACGGATTTCATCTCCTTCACTCTGAAGCTTGTCCTCAAGAGGGAGGTAAGGACAGCCTGGGGACAGAGGAAAGCTCTGTGTAGCTTTGTAAGCCACACATTTTCCTTGCCCACAAGGCAGTAGCAGTGTAATGTTAGTGCTCATGGAAAATAAATAAATTGAATCCACAAAAAAACCCCCCAGACTGGACAAAGTGAGAGGTGTTGCTGACCCCCTGAGGCTGCCGGACTCTGACCAACAGCCCCCAGATCTCAATGAGGCTCAGCTCTGCTCTACAATCCAAAATCCTACCCCTTTCCCTAAGTTTTTTCCCCTCTTTTCCTCATGTAGGTGTGCAAGGAAATAAATGCTGTTGCTCGGACGCTGACAAATTTTATACTTGATTTAGCAGGTAAATATTCTTGTTTATTCTGCTTTCTTTTTTTAAGTGCAACTTTTAATGTTTGAGCCCCAACAGAGCGGTTGCCACATCCATCAAAAATGTCCTTCTAAAATGTGTATGGGATCCCCAGGTGCTCAGACAGCAGCAAAATAAACCTTGGTAACGTTATGTTTGGAATTTTCTGCATCAGGTTGATCTTTAAGGGTGATTGCACAGATTCAAAGACACATTTCAATTCATGAGGAATTTCTCCTTTCTCCAGTATGTACTGGCCAGCTGCTCAGGACACTGCAGGGCCAACGTTAGCTAGAACAGGAGAATGCACTTCAGTAGTGTTAGGGATGAGAGATTACAGCATCTGGAGATTTTCCCAGTCTGAAATATCAGGGAAAAGGAGTGGAATGTAAAACTGAGTGTAATTATCTCTATTTCCCAGTGAAGAAATGGAGTCAGTGAGCTGTAGCAGAATCAGCACTGGCATCCAAAGGAGTGAGATCCCTTGTCCCAAAGCCATGTCCTTTTATAACTCCTAAGGACTTTTAGGACCTGCACCAAACCCTAAAAGTGACTGTCACAAGCTCTGCTTAAGGTCCTATTTCTGGTGTGAGGTTTTTGTGTTTTCTTCCTGCAGCCAATTTCGTCCGGGACAAGGATATCATTGTTGATATCTCACTCGCGTCAGATCCTGTAATAAAAGCAAGCTACATAGAATCCCATCACAAGGTAAAGTAACCCAGGCTGCTCAGAGACCAAATATCTCCTGGCCATGGTGTGCTCTGGAGGGCTTGGAGAGCCTGGTTCCTGGTTCCGTGGGGCCGTGCCATGCTGTGGCACTGCAGCCTGGGCTGATGCCAACCTGCTCCCTGCCCCGTGTCCAGCCAGGCCTTTGCCTTGCAATGGAAATGCAGGTGTTGCCTCTTTGTCCCATGTCCCTGCTGCTTGCTGTGGCCAACACACTTGTTCTCCTTTACAGGGCCTTGTCCTGTACAGGAACAACTCCAGCGTGCTCCGCGACTCCGATTTCTCCCCGTCGCTGCTGACCGAGTCCCGGATGCTCTACTTCTGGTTCTCTGAGCACAGCCTCAGCTCTCTGGCCTCAGCAGCTTTCTTAGATGGGCGGCTGGTGTTGAACCTCACAGGGGAGAAATTGCAGGTGATTCCCAGAGGGGTACCTTCCTTACCTCATGCATCATATTTTGGGGAGAAAGTGAAAAATTCACTAAATGCCGTGTTTTGGTGAGAGCTGGTTTCTGTAGAAGATAGAAATCTACAGTCAGTCACTGCAGGTGACCTGAAATCAGTGCCTCATCAAGAGTGTGCTCCCAGGCAGTGTTATTGCTTGGAGTGGTAATACCAGCTGATAGAAACCTTGTCTGTGGAATTGTAAAGGGTTGTGATTTTCTGGGGCAGCACTGAGGTAGGGAAAGGGTGAGACCTGGGGGAGCTCAGACATGACCTGCACTGGACACAGGCCCCACCTCAGTGCTCTGGCCTGTCCAGCCTGCACCAGGGGCAACCATAACCTTGTCTTTTGTTTTTCCACAATCTGTTTCTGGTTTGTTTCCGAAGGAGCTGTTTGAGATGGAAGACACAGAAGTGCAGCGGAAGGCAGTGCAGATGGTAAGTTTTTGTCCTATTCAGAGCATTGTATGTCAAATGAGGAAATTTCAAATGGATTCTGTTGCATTGTGGCAACTTGGGTCCTTCCCTTGACAATCTGAGTCTTGGGTGGGCCTGATGGAGGAAAACAGGCTGATGGAGAAGCTGTTGTGCTTTGCAAAGAGGATTTCTCCATTTTCCATGCTGGCACAGTTTCTCTGAAACCCAGTTGTGTTATTGGGCTTGTGTGAACAGGAGGAGGAACTGCAAAAGGAATGCAGCTGTGTGGCAAGCTGGCATGAAACTGGTGTTGGAAAAAGCCTGACTCATCTGTTGCTCCTTACTCAACCAGATTTTTCAAGGCACCTCCTATAATGACTCTGTGGCCAAGGTGTGGAGTCTCAGCCAGCCCCAGATTTCTCTTCAGCCTGAAGGGACAGTCGTGAGGTCCTTGGTGGCAGTGGAGGTCAGCATCCTTCCTGCAGGAGAAGAACCCCTGGTGGCTCTGTACATGGAGAAGGTCAGTTCTTGCACCTCCTGACCGTGAAGCCCTTTGGGACAGGCTCTGTCCCAAGTCAGGACCATTCCTGGTGTGCAGGGACAGCAGTGGCAGGGAGCCCTTTGGGGAGGGTGGGTGGCTAAACCACGGGAGGTGGAGAAGGCAAATCAGTTTCTTTTCACACTCCCATCTGTTCCTTAGACGTTTGAGGCTGGGAATGGTGATAGGGACCGTGTTGGCTCAATGCCCCCTCTATTAGGCCAGCCCACTGTCAGTGTGCAGGTGGCCAAAGCAGCAGAAAGCTCTGATGTGCCCCCATTAACATTTATCTGACACAGGGTAGTGTCAGTGAGACATTTTAGGAGAGAATGAAGGCACCATGGGAATGTATTTATTTTGAAATCTCCTTGTACCCAAATTCCAGCTCAGGTCCCCACTAAGAGTACAGTTGTGTCAGAAATGGAGCTACAGCTCTGAAGAATGTGAAGTTTAAAATACAACCTTTTCCTCTCTGTGTGCCTGTATGAACGTTCCTGCTTACACTGTGTTTCACCCCAAACTGCTTTACAGCGAATCTAAGGAGGCAGAAAAAAGGAATGCCAACAGCTTCCCTGCCATGGTTGACATCACAGGAAAGCAGTGTGCTTGTCCAGCCTTGTAGCTATGGGCTGAGACGGACACAAAACCAGCCCAAATCCCTGCCTGAGGGCTGGGCACACTTAATTAAAAAAGTTAAACTGTAACTGAGAAAAATTCCCTCAGCAAGGATCCCATGTCAGCAGGGTGTTAAGGGAAATATGCAGGGCTGTTTCTTATGCCCCAAGTGGTGTCTGGAAATACATTTCAAGGGTTGCAGAAGCACTGGACTAGAGGTGGTCCCTAAAATTGTGGCTCCTAGGATGAGGTCTGCTCCCGGTTGTGACCTGCAACTGCATCACAAAATGCTCCTCTTAAATGAATGCTTACATACAGAGAACAGCGAGACAATGAGTCTAAATGGCCAGAATTCAGAGATTGCTTTCTTTTTTAATTTGGTTTATATTCAGTTGACTACCTGTGGCAGCCCTGGCTACCCTGAGGCTGTTCTCTCTACATCCAGTCAGATGTTGAGATGGATGACATTGGGAAACAACCCCCTCCCTCCATGGCCATTTCCATCCTCATGCGAGATTTAGTTCACAAAATAGCAGAAGTCCAGTGGATGAGCCAGCCTGGAGCCCCAGAGCCTGAGGCTGTGGGCGTGAGGGGGGAGTTTGTTGCATGCAAGTGGAGAAGGAAAATGCTGACCTTCTCTAGCAATATCTGGAGGTAAAGCCAAAAGGATGTTGAACTCTGGCTTCTAGAAAACAACCCAAAATGTCCAAATGCAGTTCCCTCCTATAAGGAAAGATTAACTAAGCCTCAACCCTGCTGTTCTTCCCTCTGCAGGAAATCATGGTCACTATCCAAGCTACCTATGCAGAAAAGAAACTCATTTTGCAGCCTGTGGACTCCAGGTTGGTACTGTGGTCTCTTGAGAGTTGTCTCTTTTGGTCCATGTTCAAGAGCAGCACAAAAAGAGGATCTCTGTAGCACTTAGTGACTTTTCTTCCCCTTTTTTTCCCCTTCCCTTCAGCGTAGAGATTAAAGTGTTTAAATGCACAGCTGATCCAAGCGGGGTAAGTCCTAAAAAAAGTATTCTCTAAGCCATTTGAGGCTAAATGATGTCTTTGAAGCACTTCTGTACTAATTTTCTGGTTTTCAGAAGGACCCATCCGTACAAAGCTTCCTGCAGAATATGGTCTTGGTTGCTGGCATTCCAGAAGTAACTTCAAGTGAGTTCTCCTTTTGGGGGAGTGCCAACCTACTCTATAAATTGTCTAACATCAGACCTCTTAAACCTGAGCACTGGAAAAAATACATCAATGACACTGACAACTGGGAAGGGCCGGGGGGAACCACATTAATGTTTTGAAATTCTGCTGGGTTCACTTGGGGAATGAGGAACCCTTTGTAAATGGCTGGGAGAAAGGAAAAGTGAGGTTTCTGTCAGGCTGAGGGTTGTGGGGTATTGAGGCACAACTAGCTCTTGGCAACAGACAGCACACGATGAGCAGCAAGCCAGGATGGACATCCCTGTAACTGGATGGGTTTGCTGATTCCACAGATATCGGATCAGCTCTGACTTCACTGATGAACAACAAAAGGCTTGATCTCTTTGATATCATAAATCCTGAGATCATCATCAGAAAGGTAAGCAGAGCTCAGAACTACCCGGCTCTCAAAGCCCCCTTGGGAGTGTGGCATGAACTAATGTAATATTTTCTGTTCTCTCCCCGCTTTTTAGGGATATGTAATTGTACAGCTTGACTTTGGCTTCCCGAGTCATTTGCTTCTTAATTTTCTTGAGAAAAGTTTGTAGAGCTGATCCCTTCACAGAGGAGCACAGGAACTTGTGTACAACCAGAAAGATTGAGACTGAACCAATTAAAAGATGAGCTGATTTAAATCAGTTTTGATTGAAGTCTATTTGCTTTCCCTGAGAAACATTCTAGGCTCTGTGCAATTGTGCTTCCATGGAGCCTTTTCTCTGCAAAGATTTTGAAGTCTGCACCTCAATCCATGCTACTTTTTCGGGGTCTTTAAAGGGCTTGTGTGCTTAGGGGTCAGGACTGGGGGCTCTTGAAGTGCACGGGCTTTGGGTTAGCACCCTCGGGAGGCAGCAGTGCGTTTGTCCAGCCTTGTAGCTATGGGCTGAGACGGACACAAAACCAGCCCAAATCCCTGCCTGAGGGCTGGGCACACTTAATTAAAAAAGTTAAACTGTAACTGAGAAAAATTCCCTCAGCAAGGATCCCATGTCAGCAGGGTGTTAAGGGAAATATGCAGGGCTGTTTCTTATGCCCCAAGTGGTGTCTGGAAATACATTTCAAGGGTTGCAGAAGCACTGGACTAGAGGTGGTCCCTAAAATTGTGGCTCCTAGGCAGCAGAAATGGATTTTGCCACCTTTTGGCATCTCTGCTGTGACATTTTGGAAACACAGCACCTTTTGTGCTCATCCTGGGTTTCACTTCTGCCAAGAGCCTCCTGATGTTGACAGAATCCAGCAAGTCAAATGATATTACCAAACTCCAAGTAAGCTCAGAACCAGTAATGCTAAAAGACCTGGATATGGCTGAAAAAAGTAAATGGGATGTGAATTTGCAGTGCAGTACAATAACAGAGAGATCTTGTGCCCAGGGTAATTTCTTTACAGAAAGAAGGGCTGGTGGCTCTGTGAAGAGCTCCAAACTGGTAATGCCTGTGTTGTTGAGACAGTGACAGCAAAGACGAGAAAAGCAATGAAAATGATAAGGAAACCAAAGAGATTATGAGAGAAAGTTTAAGTGTCTAGTCAGGCAGCAAGTTCCTGTTTCTTTCTACTACAGTGCAAGAATTTATCTCAAGTGGATGAGTTATTTTCCTGTACCAGATCATGCTTCTCTTTTTTTGTCTTGGAGGAGATCTTGGGTGACAAATGCAACACGTGTAACGGTGATCACATCAACAAAGGCAGAGATGATGTTCTCCTCCCCCACAGAGCAGTATAAAAGTATTAAAGTTGGTCCCAGAAGGAAGCTGGTAGCAGGATGCGCTCAGTTTCCTGAGCTCCTTGGGCAGGGTGGTTGCTCCCTCTGCATTACCCTGGATGTCCTCCCTGGGATATGAGCCAGGTCCCTCTGCCCTGCTCCTCTCTCACCCACAACACCAGAGGCACCTCCTTGTTCCGCACGACTGCTGGGCTGAACATCCTTCAGTGGTCCTGGTGTCCAGGCTGGAGGGGGAGGAGGCTGGAAGGGGCTCAGTGGCTCCATGGCAGCCAAGGAAGGTCTGACCCAGCTGTGTCCATGAAACAGCAGGAGCTGAGGGGTACCAAAGGTGTGATGCCGTGGTGTGGCTGACTGTGGCCTGGAAGAAGCCCCGGTGTAGCGGGCAGTTTTCCACCTCCCTTCCCACCCTGTTCCCATCACTGCCTCTGCCAGCTCTTTCAGTGCCAGCTATTTCAGTGCCAGCTAAGTGCTTGTCCATGTTCCCTCCTGCTCTAAAGCCACCACTGCTCAGGTGCTGTTTTCACTCCCTGCATGGCAATGCCTGCTGAAGACCATGCGGCTTCTATCAAGTCACAGTCCTGTGGTTGTCCTAAATGACACCCCCCACTAGAGGGGCGAGTATTAATAAAAAGGAAATAGCAGAAGAAAAGCACCTTTTTTCTGCCTTGGACGTGCCTTGCCCCACCAGGGGGGTACTCAGTGGGGACTGGACTGGGCTGCCCTTCCATGGGGACAAAGGAGGGCAGTGGAGCTGGGGAAGGAGCAGGAGCAGAAGTTTGATGAGGAGCAGCTGAGGGAATTGGGAGGATTCAGCCTGGAGTAAAAGAGGCTCAAGGAGGACCTCGCCACCCTACAACTCCCTGAACGGAGGGTGGACCCAGGTGGGGCTCTGTCTGTCTTTTCTCCCAGGTAGCAAGTGACAGAACAAGAACAAACTGCCTGAAGTTACAACAGGGGAGATTTAGGCTGGATATTAGGGGAAAATGCCTTCCCCAGAAGGGGGAACAGGTGACAGAGTTCAAAAGCTGCAGCGTTCAAAAGCTGTGTAGATGTGGCACCTGGGGACATGGTTTAGTGGTGAACACAGCAGTGCTTAATTGATGATGTTAGAGGTCTTTTCCCAACTAAATTATTCCAGGGGGATATTCCAGGGTTCCCTCCGTTGCCTTCCCGGGGGTCCCGAGCTGCCTTCCCCAGGCCGGCGGCGGAGCCCCCGCGGGGGCGCTGCCGGGGGGAGCCGCCCGGAGCCGCCCGGAGCCCCACNATGCCGGCGCTGCCGCTGTCCCGGGCTGGCCGCGGCGGGACCGAGCGGGGCCGAGCGGGGCCAGGTGAGCGCGGCGGGACGGGGACATCGCGCTGGGCACCGCGGGGAGGGACAGGGCGAGGCGTCGTGCTGGGAACCCCTCGAGGCTTTGGGGACTGGGGGTCTGGCTCTTTGCTCCCCAGCTCTTAGACGTTCATATCTTATGCGAAAAGCCGGGATAGAGAACGGGATCATGAACGCTGGAAAACACCTTGGAGGTCATCGAGCCCAAACTTTAGACGAGTAGGTGACTTGTGCTCCCCGGCACAAGGTGGGCCAGAGGCGGGCCAGGAGGGGACAAAGTGGGGCAGAGCCTGGTAGGTGTCACCCCCGGCCCCTCCATCCATTCCCGGTTCCCCGGAGCTCCCCCCACTCCCTGCACCGTGCTCAGGGCAGGACAACCAGAGTCCGTGTTTCTGTCCGCAGACACAGGTGTTGCTGGACCTGGGTAGTTCTTTCTCTGATAAGTGATTATGGCACAGCACGGTGTGCCATCTTGCCTTCTCTGGGACTCGGCTGCAGGCGCCATTTGGTTTTCCAATGCAACTTCCCTGGCCTTCAGAGCAATATTAATAACATTTCATTGTTTGTTGCAGCCCGTTTGGCTAGATCTGGAGATCTCTGCACACACAGCTCTATGTAGACATGGGATCTTTTACCAAATCGTTCACATCTGCTACAATCTCGCTTAAACCTTGTCTTCACTCCAAAGGAAAAGCAACTTGTTTTATCCTCTTAGATCTAATGGAAGAGGTAATTAAATATTTCCCCGTGTGCCAGAATAATCAGATTTATACATGGAAATAGAAATATTCCCATTGCAAGTGCCTTAACCAAAACCAAGTCAGAGTTTACTCCACGAAGAGCGTTTATTGGGTCCCATTTCTTTGCACCACTCCTCAAATGCTTTACCTAACTTATCACCTAGCTATAGGTTTTAGAATAGGATATTACCCTTCTTCTGTTCTGACTGGGTATTTTTGCTAATTTCTCAGTTTTTACTGCAGATGCATTTCAGCTGGGGAATTCCCAGATGATTTTACTTTCATTTTGCTCAGTCTTTGTTCATCAGGTCCCAAAAGGCACGGAAAGGCTTTGTGCCTTGGGACAGTGCGGGGTTAGCACGTGGGGAAATCAAGGCAGTGGACATTGTCTTCCAGCTCGGCTGTTTGGTGACCTCCACACTGATTTTTGGTGCTGGGGCTCTGTTTCTGGGCTTCTGGTAAGTACCCTGTGCCCTCAGAGCAGGCAAGAAGTTGGTAGATTTGCAACAGGGAGTTTCACATTTCAGTTTATTTTTTCGTGGCTGGGAACGGTGCAAATGCCAAGTTGGGGAGGGGAAATTAAATTTTGCAAAGTGTTTTAAAGATGGTTTTGCATTCGAAGGGCAAGGATCGAGGCTGAAAAGTGTTCTGGCTTTTCTCGGGAGGTTTTCGTGCTTCATTTTGGGGTCAGAGGTATTTTACTGAAGGGAGCTGCCAATCATTCCTGATGGTCTTACTGAGCAGAGCAGTAGTACAGGAGCTGTGCAGTGTTGCTGAGCTTTCATCCAACTTTTCAGTGTTGTTTTGTTCTTGAATATGAGTCTTTCATTAATTTGTATGAGTCTACTCTTTGTCTGAGTGGCTTTCAGACTTCACTGGCATTAAGGTCTGATTTCATTCGTTTATGTAGGTATTTAATATGGCTTTATTACGTCTGTTGTTCTTGATCATCAGGGGAATAAGGTCAGGGCATTGCTGTCTCCAGATTTCTGGTTTTTTGCTGGAGAAATGTAAAATGAAAATTCCCAAAGCTTGACTGATAAGCCTACTGGGAAATGGAGTTTGGTTGGCAGGAAGCCCTGTTAATTTTCAGTTGGTTTAAGTTCGAGAAGCTTAAATGTTTTCTTTTAAGCTTTCCAGTTAATCGAAACATTTTTTTTCTTTGTTTTAAATGCACATGTTACTATTAGTGTCCTTTATTTGTATGATTAAGGATATAAAAAGAATCTCATAATAAAACATTTTGAATGAAAACTTGCAGAGTCCTTTCCAGCAAGGTTCAGAATTTAAGTTTTTGCCAACATGCTTGACAATAGTTTTTGACAGCCTGAGGACAAAACTGATCATAGCTAAGCCAATTTTTTAATCATTTCACCAGTACCATATTTCTTGTTTTTGTTAGAATAGTGAATGGCAGGCAAGAAGAGTAAATGACAGGCATTAGAGAATATTTAAAAGCTGGGGGTTTTACCCCGCATTTTGCTGGGTCCCAGAGCTGCCTCGCTTTTTACATAACGCATCCTGAAAGTTTGATCTGGAGTGGGAACGGGGTGAAGCCTTTCTTGCACTGATTCTGTATTGCAGCAGTGTATGGCAATGCTGTATAGGAACTAACTTTGACCTGAAGAGTCAGAGATGAGTAGAACAGCGCACAATGCCACAAGCTTTGCTCTTATCAGATGTCTGCTTGGTTTTTGGAGCACAGGAACAGAGGAGATGGGTTAGATCCTTTCCATCCAACCCCCTGCTGTAGCACTCAGGTCACATCCCTTTGCTGCGTTAATTTGGCTCGGTCTCAAAACATCCAAGGCTGTTCAAAGAGATGGCACAGAGAGGGCACAGAGTGGTGATGGATGACAAGGGAAGAGATATTCTCTTAAACGTGAGTGGAACAAATGTCTAGATCAATTTTACCTCCAGTTTTCCAACTTGGCACCTTCTTTTGTTTTGTCTTCAGCTTCTGGGTGCATGCTCTGCCCAGCAGCCACGTGCAGAGCTGTTCCCTGCGTGCAGTGCGCCCCAGGGAGTGGCGTGGCTCTGCTCCAGCACAACCATAACTTTGAGGAATTAGGAGTTGTCTCTGCTCAGACGGAAAGGTCTTGACTCTTTCCACCAGAGACCCCTTCTGTCTTTCACCTCTGTTTTGAGTTCTTCCCTTGGCTCCATAGAAATCTCCCACTTTGCTCCTTGGTCGGGTCAAAAAGGTGGCAAAAGTAAAAAGCCTGAAGGAGTTTGTTGTACTTCCACTGAAATCCTGAATGGTCAGTGTGGAGGGGAGAGAGCCTGTCTGGGGAATGAGGGCTGAGCACTAGAGCAGGTGAGTTCTGCAGCACGACTCCCACGAGCCTCCCACCCAGGTGGTGGTGGGGTGGCTGCTGCCCTTGGCTTGGGAATGTTTGCTCAGAAAAAGGCACTTGCTGGGGAATGGCACCACGTGCACCTTCCCTGTTAGGGGATGAAGATATGACCCAACACGCTGTTTCCACTCCACACTTTTTGCTGAACTAGACTGGTCCCTGTCCCGCCTCCACCCCACCTAAACCTGGGTGTGAAGGCAACCGTGGGAATTTTTCCATCCCACACAGTGCAGCAGTCTTGGATCTGGAGGGACTGTCCTGTGGTGGGGGTTGGAGCTTGGAGGCTGCTGCCTGTGGTTTCTATTTCTCAGCCTTTCTGCAAACAGGGTTGTTGGAGTTGGGTCTGGGTTTCAGTATCCCTGTAGGGTCCTGTCTGCTGGACTCAGCACAGTCCTCATGCTGCTGTAGCTGGGCTGGGACCCTGCTGCAGGATGTTTGGAGTTGTGCTGGATGGTGATTGCTTTCCTCTTCCCTTTTCCTGTGGTAGGGGTGGCTGGACACCAACTTCCACCAGCTGCAGAGCAGGGTGAAATTTCCCTTTGCCATTTCTGCTGAGAGGTGGGGAGCTGGCACTGGCATTGGGGGCATTTTCAGCCCCCTACACTTGATACTCTTTTGTGAGAGCTGTGTAGCCTCAGAGGATCAGCTTTACCCAGTTTTTCTGGTGTGACTGACTGCCTGCCTTGAGCAGGATGTTGCTGCTTCTGCATCAGCTTCCACAGAGCGGCTCAGAGCAGCAGAGTGGCATTGCCCAGCCCAAATCAGGCAGTGACACCAGGAAAGCTGTGAATCCCATGAAGTGTTCCTCTAAAGCTGTCTTTGTTTGCATCCTAGGGCACAAGGCTCAGTCCTGCATTTTCATCAGACCAGGAGTGAATCCTCAAATGTTGAAACTTTGTGGTCGCTGCTGGTTTGAGAAGAGATGAAAAGCACACAGCTGACCCTTAGATCAAAGGCAGGGCTTTTAGATTTGTGACCCACGTTATTGCCATGGCCTGGCATGTCTACACCAAGCTCTGTTGTTTTTATCCCCAGGCATTTGCACCAAGTGAGGCATGTCCCACGCATTGGGGTGCATCTGTGTGCTGAGACTGCCTCTAGCAGATTGATTCCCTCTCAGAATATGGAGCAGAAGCCACCTTTGCACTTGACAACTAGGAGGAGACTGATTACACCACAATGCAGGTAGGAGATTATGTGCATGGCTTTGTGGGAAGGAAGTGGGAATGGAGGTGGCATTGTCACCAAAGCAGAAATGAGTCTTTCATCCCCACAAAATGAACAGCAAGAACAGTTGCCTGAGCCCTTTGTGCAGGGGGGTCCTGCACAAACTTGTGAATTCAGATACAGACAGCTGAACAGGTGAAGCAAAAGCTGCTTTACACAAGGAAAGCAGAACAAGGAATTCATTCACAGCTTCTCATGGGCAAGCGGGTGTTCTGCCATCTCCAGGAAAACAGGGCTCCATCACATGTAATGGTGATCAGGGAAGACAAATATCATCACTCTAACTCCCTGCCTTCCTCCTTCTTACCCCAGCTTTATATTCTGAGCATGATGCCATATGGCCAGTTGAAGTCAGCTGTTCTGGCTGTGTCCTGGCTCCCAACTTCTTGTGCATCCCCAGTCTATTTGTTGGTAGGGTGTTATGAGAGGCAGAAAAAGCCTTGACTCTGTGTAAGCACTCTTGAACGATAACAAAAATATCCCTGACCTCCCCAGAGGTCCTGGTGTGTTGTATTTGGCCGATGGCCACTGCAGCAGTACAGACGCCAACGGCTTCTCCCTGGCTGGTGCCAGAGAGGCTCCCCTGGATTGCTCCTGCCCTTCATAGTCATGCTGTGCAGACAAGGACTGCCATCCTTGCACCATCGTGACTGGGCTCAGATCTCTACTCGAAACTCTGGGAGTAAGGGTAAGAAATTCTGGGTTAGGCCAAGCAGTAGAAAAGCGGATAAAGTCACGCAGGGCTGTGTGGGTGAACATCATCTCTTGCTCCTGCGCCCATCGCTGCCCTTTCTGTCTTTATCCCTCCAGCCCCCATTTCAGAACGACGACCTAGACCTGAGAGCAGCTGTAGCAAGAGCCCGGCCCCAGCTCGTGGAGTTCCTCAGTCACTGTCCTGACTGGCTGCTCATGACCTCCCAGCGCTTGGTCCCCGAGGCAGTCCTGAGCAGCCTGGCCGGCATCGCCGACCACAGAGAGAAAATCTCAGTGCTCCTTGGCATGCTGGAGGACGCCGGTCCTGCGGCCTGGAAACACTTTGCACAGTCCGTCTGCATGGAGTATGACCTGCCCCTGGATCTGGAGGTCCTGCTCATGAGTTCTGCGGGAGAAGGTGAGAAAGGTCAGGCCAGCTTCCTCTGACCAAACACAGCCAACGCCTTGGCAACCCATCGCCATCACCCAGTCTAGGCTGTCACATCACCAGTGCCCTCACTTGCGTGGCCTTGTTTTTCTTGGAAGCACAACTTCTGGCTTAGAAATGTAATTTGAGGTAAAAATCCCCCCGACATAAACAGATGAAACCAATAAAAATTGTGCACCCCCATCTCCAATAAAGCTGAGATGCAATTTTTGGATGGATTTATTTGAAGGAGAAAAGAATACAATCTCTTTGTTCTGTGGACCTTTAATTGTTAATTTTAAATTTTCCTGATCCAGAAAGGCAAGAAATACAGAAGTCTTAAAATAACCACACGAAACCACTTCCCCACATCTCTCTTTAGCAGAGGCAGTGGCTTTAGAGAAAATGATACAATCCATAATGACCACGGTCAGTTAGTGTGTGTTATCTTGTGAACTACACAGCGTGCACACCCTCTCCTCGTGAGGGCCTGCGGCACCAGTTAAGCCGTGCCCCTCCTTTCGTGGGTTGCTTTATCTGGTGATTATTCTTCTCTTGTGCAAGAAGCCTTGCAGGGTAAATCTTTCTCAACGGTACTGTCTTTCACATCCTGCTTGCAGTAACTCTTATTGGTTACATCATTGGGTGGATGCAACTTTTGTGACCGACCGCAGCAGCAGCAATTTTGGGAGAGATGAAACAGGGCAGAGACCAGACAAGCAACAGAGAATGTGGACTGGTGGGGGGATTTCTCTCAGGACTGAAGCTGAAACGGTTTTCAGCCTTTTGGTACTGTGACATATCATAAAAGAAGATGTCTCTTAAGGTTTTGGAGCTGGCTTATGCTGGTTTAACTTCTGTAGTAACAGCTGAGCATCACTAATCCTTCTGAAGGTGAATTGCTTCTGGTTATGCCGAGGGGGGTTTGTGGCAGCTTTGAGCCATGCAGTGAGTCAGAAAAGGCCCTTGACTGGGCTGCTGATTCTGCCAGTTATTTATTCACAGAAAACCCTTTGCAGAAACAGGAAAGTAAGGCTTCCCTTTTGGGCCACAAGGTGGTTTTAAGATCAGCCAAAGCTGCCCGTACTCTGAGTCTGTTTGTATCAGAGAGAAAATTTGTTTTTCTCCTCCCTTTAAAGCAGAATTTACCTGTACTGTAGAGCAGTCTGAAAGGAAAAGATCAGATGGGGACCCTGAACCCTGGATGTTTGCATCCCTTACACTGAGTCTTGGTTTGTGCCACTGCCTGCGTTGCAGGCTGCTCGCCCTTTGTCTCTGGCCAGCAGCACTCCGAATTTCAAGAGCAGAATGCTCACATTAACCACATTTAATTTCCCATTCAACTCCTTTAGGCAACTTCAGCCAGACAGAAGCAGCAGGCACAGATACGGGAGCCCAGCCATCTGTGCCAAAAGGTAAGGCTGGAACAGACCCTGGAGCACTGTGCTCTTGGAGTTTATCTTCTCTGCCCATGGCCTGGGCAGGGCTACAAATGTCCCAGGTACTGGCCCTCAGCACTGGCAGGGTGTGGAGAAGCCACTGCAATTTCCTGTTTCATTGTTCTGTTCTTGGTGCTTTCCCTGTGAATTTCCCCTGTTTTTGTTTTCTCTCCCTGAATTTCAGAAGAGCCTCGCTGGCCCTCTGCTAAGGAACTCGCTCATTTTAGTTTCACTGCGGGAATCTCCCACCCACTCTGCAAAACCCATGCTTTTTGCACTTTTACTGTGGTCACTTCATTGGTAGGTGGAGGAAGTTGGTTTGGCTTTTAAAGGAAGAGCAGAAAAACTATGCAGGCGTTGATCAAGCAGAAACCACTCCATAGCTGTCAGAATAGGAGCTTAAAAGAATGGATAGTAGGGTTTTCTTCAGAGGTGAGTTTTGAACTGAGACCTTCCCAGCTGGTGCAGATCATGAAGAGACACTTTTGCCTCTGCTCAGAGACTTCTGAGTCACAGCACCACAACTGTCATGACACTGTCTTGTGTGTCACATGCAGATTTAAGACCTCGAAAACAAGAAGAAAAATGTGACCTTTGTTCTGCATTTAGACTGCTGCCAGCTGCTGTCCAAGTGAGTCCACCTTGCCAGTTGCTGGTGGAATGGAAATTTGAAAATACTGCTGGAAGTTACTAAGACCAGTTAAGAAAGACATGTTCCTCCCTCAGCTCTGTCCATTCTTTCCATCTGACAGTGCACCATAAAAACCCAGGGAATTAACCACCATAAACAACCTTGGGAATCTGTGGGCCCTGCATTCCCCAGAAGCAGACATTCCCTGCCACGTTCCCCAGGATAACAAAGCAGTTCCTGTGTTCAAAGCAAGGCAGGTGCATCATCCGGCCTACAAAAAGACCCACCAGTGAGGTGCTTGTGGCCCATCTCAGAAAAAGCAATTCTGTAATCTCAGCCTGACTTTACAAATGGTTTTTATCCGTCCAATTTTTCCTCTTCGGCTCCCCAAATGCTTTGCTGGAGAGTCTTGCCCAGCTTTAATACGCTGCCATTCAAAACACTCTTTTGACACGGTTCTGACCTTTCAATTTTCAGGGTCTGCTCGCCATCGCCATTGTAGCAGCTCTGGGGACGACAAGGATGCCAAACAGCAACGACTGGGTATGTGGATGTTCCAGAAGCTGTGCTGGGCTTCCCTCTGAGGAAAGGACCTACTTAACATCTTTGCAGAAATGCCCAAGAAATCAGCTTCCAGGGTTAAGAGGCCAGCGTGGGTGGAGAGGGAGCTAGTGAACAGGGAGTAATATACATAATACACGGGTGCCCAATTCTCATCTTAGAGATAGTAAGGTTTAGTTTTCATATAAAGCTGTTTCATCTTTTTCCTGAATGTTGTTCTTCTTCGGCCCCTGTGCAAAAATAGGAAAATTTATGGGTTATTTTCAGGAGTTCAAAATCTGTCATTTCTACCCAGCAACCTCTGATCAGGGCCGTTGTTTCTGTCTGTAAGTGGTAGTATTTTGGGTCTGTCATGACTCACCACTAACGTTTTCACCCTCGTACCCCCTCTGTTGTCTTCTCTCACAGATTCATCTGCGAAGTACCGGCATCTCCTCGTCGATTCTATCCGCCAGAGATACGGAAGCAGGAGAGAAGCAGGAGCAGAAGCACAGGAACCAACGCAACCACCTTTCGACCAAGCCTTTGTCAACGTTGTCATTCACCAGAGAAAAGCCCCCCGTTTAAAAGAGAGAACAGAGAAACCCCGAGAGGACGTGGCAGGTGCTCCTGAGCCAGAAGAGTGTGCAGATACGGCTGTGAAAGTGTCAGATCTGTTCTGTAGTGAGGCCCCGTCGGACACGACGAAGGTGGTCTTTTTGTTTGGTAAACCGGGTACAGGCAAGACCAGGCTGATGCACAGGATTTGTCAGAAATGGGCAGAAGGTGTCCTACCTCAGTTTCTCTTCGCTTTCCTGTTTGAGTTTCGGCAGCTGAATTTGTTGAAAAGAAAATTGACCCTGAAGGAGCTTTTGTTTGACATGTTCCTTCAGCCAGAGGACAGCCCCGACGCGGTGTTCCAGGACCTCCTGGAGAATGCCCGGCAGACAATGATCATCTTTGATGGGCTGGATGAGTTTGCAGCTAACATGGATGTGTCGTTCTCCTCTAAGAGAGGCCCAGCTCTCACCTCCCCGATGTCCATAGCCCAGCTCTTTGCAGACCTCTGTCACGGGACGCTCCTGCCTGGTTGCACAGTGTTGGTCACCAGCCGACCTAAGAGGCTGCCTGGCTTCTTATTATATACAGTAAGTGTGTTGGCAGAAATCTGGGGATTTGACCATGAGAAGGTTGAGGAATATGTCAGCCACTATTTTTGTCAGCATTCGTTCCGAGAACGAGCCATTGCTCACGTGAAGAACAACACCAAGCTCCTCAGCATGTGCCTCATCCCCGCTCTGTGTAACATTGTGTGCATCTGCTTGGAGTATTTGCTCCTTAAACACCAGACGAGTGTGGAGCTCCCTCAGACTATGACACAGTTTTACATCAAAATGTTCCTCATCTTCCTAAGCAAACAGCAGGGAGACTGTGCAGGCAGTGAGGAGACTCAGCTGAACTGTAACAAAAAGGCCATTCTGGGTCTGTTTGATCTTGCACTGAGAGGCCTGGAAGAGAAGAAGCTTGTATTCTATGTTGGTGATATTCCTGAGGACGTGAAGGAATTTGCTTCCTTGCATGGATTGCTGACTCTGTTTGAGGTGAAGACGAGTGGCACTTGCCCAGAGGTTGGCTATGCCTTTGTGCACTTGAGCTTGCAGGAATTTTTTGCAGCGCTGTGTCTCATGGTGAGTAGGAGGGTGGACAAGAACTACCTGAAGAAGAAGTTCTTCTTGAAGTCAAAGTGGACTTCAAAGAATGAGACAAAGACCGAGTTTATGGAGAGTTTTCACATATTTCTCTCGGGCTTGTCGTCAAAAGAGTGTAGGACATTTCTCATGCTGCTGTCAGAGCAAGATGAAGCTTGGGTGCAGGAAAAGCAGGATGTGATCCTGCAGTCTCTCAAGAAACTGGCAGCCACTCATCTGACAGGGCCTAAGGTCCTTGAGCTCTGCCATTGCACCTTTGAAACGCAAAACCTCGAAGTAGCCCAGCACATTGGGAGCCTGCTGAATTTCAAGTATGAGTTTAAAAACTTTAGACTGACAACTCTGGACATGTCGGCTTTGGTTTTTGTCATAAACTCGGGCCAGGATTTGACTTGTTTGGATTTTGCAGGATGTCTTGTGGACATTGACTGTTTGGAGGTTCTGGCTGGCTGTAAAAACGTGGAACAGTTGAGGTAAACACAGTGAGTGCTGTGAGCTGGTGGGTGGGGAGAAGGGCTAAGGGGATGGAAGGTCAAGCCTCAGGTTTGTTCTAGAAGAGAAAGATGATGTGAGAAAATTTGACCTGAACAGCATGACTTCGTTACTGCAGAAATGTAGGAAATAATGAATTTATGAGTGACTGAAGAATAATAAGGTGATAAATCCATCCTGGCTGTATTTTTGTTTGTTTTTTTCCATTTTGATTAAGATGAACAACAGAGTAGTTAATGCAGTAGATAAGAGGGAAGATGACAGGCATTTCTTGACACTGTGAAGGCAGGGTGAGTCCTGCAAGCCAATGAGAATATCAGCTTTTGGTGTGTTTGTCTTTTTCCCCTTTTCTTCACATTTTAGCTTTCGTAGCAGGAGATGTGGCGACGACTTTGCTGCTGCTCTTTCAAAGGGCTTGCGAGGAATGGGGAGCCTGAAGAAATTAGAGTAAGTCTTTGCTTGTAACATCAGTGCCTTCTCCCTTCCTGCGTGTTCCCTATCAGTTCAGTGGCATTGGCTCTCTCCAGGTTGATCCGTTCTGTGGGGTGTAGAGAGGGTAGCAGTGCTACACAGAGCAGCACAGACACGTGTGCCTCTCGTTTTGTGCTGGCATCAAGAGCAGTATTGAGTTGCCCCGCTGGAAAAGGAGTGTGAAGTCGGCTGCAGGTGGCAGAGCCAGGCTGCTGCCTCTGTGTCTGTGTGCTGGGCACATGGTGCAGGCACAGGTCTGAGACAGGCTTGCCGTGTGCTGCAGGGGATTCTAGTCCTCCCTCTGCTTGGTTTGAGTGATCCTTTCCCTTTGCAGGTTGACAGGCGGGAGCATCACAGCTGAGGGGATGACTAACTTGGTCCAGGCGGCATCACAGTGCCTCCAGCTTGAGGAAATCAAGTGAGTGTGTTGTGGCAACGACCATCAAATCGACCATTCCTCCCTCGGGATGCTAATGAGAATGAATCTGTGTGCAGCTTGCAGGGCAACCGGATACGGGATCCAGAAGTGAAGAGGGTGATGGATGTGTTTTCCAGAATGGAAAAGCTGAAGAAAGTAGAGTGAGTAAAAATGCCTTAAACCTATTAAAAATGGCAGCTGCTGTGAAGCCAAGCATAGCACAGAGATATGTGGGGCACCAAGCTGAGGCACAGACATTTAAGGGCAAGCAGGGCTGTGCTGGACTCAGTTTGAGATAGACTCAGCCTCACAGTTCTTATCCAGGGGTCTTAAAATAATCCCAAGGGAGTCCCGGGACCACCAACACCTCTCCAGGAATTACAATGCATGTGCTCAGCTCAGTGCCTAGCTGGACTTTTTCCTCTTCTATTCCCCTTGGCAAGGTTCAGGTTGAGATGTCTCACCTCTGATTAAGGGAGGATTGGCTCCATCAGAATCTTCCCAACCTTTGCACAGCCCTCTTCTCCTGTGCTGCTCCTTCTAACGCTCCTGTGGCAGTCCAGTGCTGACTGAGAGGGACAGACTGCCAACGAAACTCCCAGCATGGATCTGCAGCTTTTTAGGTGGAGAGAACCAGCCTGGCTTGTGAAGGGATTTAAAGCCTTTGAAGAGCTGCCAGGGGCAGTTGAAGCAGCAGCAGAGCTGCTGCAAGTGCTGGAGTCTGAGTGTAGTTTGTGTGACAGGACAGGGATAGACACAAAGCTGTGGGGACAGAGCACTACCTACCCACCGCAGCTGAAAGGGAGAGACTCTGCCTTTAAAGGTCTTCCACATACCCTCAGGTGCAAGCAGGTGAATCCAAAATATCCAGTCATTGCTGGATCCCATCCAGGAATTAATCACTGGCTTTGCAGTGTGGTTAGAAGTGTTTGAAAGCACGGCAGAAGGAGGAAGGAAAGGAGGGATGTACCTGCTCCTCTTGCTTTCCTGGGCACACTGATAACAGCTTGTGGGGAATGCCAGCCTGGCCCCAGTGGAGCAGCTCATCCTATGGAAAAGGCAGGAGAGCAGTGCCATTTGTAATCCTCACTCCCTCTCTGTTACACACGCAGAGTGCAGTTCTCAGGGATGATTCCTTCGAGGCTCTCAGGAAAGGTGCCCCGTGGCCCCGAGAACAAGCAGAGGATTTGTAGAAGCAAGATCTCACGTTTCATACTTAATGAGGTCCAACGAGGAATGAAACAGAATGAACAGGCAATTAAAGAACAAATCCTCGGAGGCTGGAGGATTGTGTTCAGGCCTCAGTGCTTTAATAAGCCACACTTAAATTGGATTTGTTGTCGTGGGAGTTTAACTGCTCTGTGGATCGGCGGTGTAATCATGAAGGTGTGAAGTACCTCCACTCACTAACCCTAAACTGGTTAATGATCCTTCTGCTGCACTTAGATGATTTATCTCTGATTCTAAATTCATGGGAGCTATAGCTTGCAGAGAAAGAACTATGACCTGATAACGCTGTTGTTGAGTCTGAGATGCAAAATTCAGAAGTTTGGGGGAAATCCCCTAACTAAAAGAACATGTGTGTGCTTCGGGATGTTAGGGGAACAGAGCAGAGGGCATTTGTGTAACAAAAGAATGTGCTGTGGAGTCCAGCAGCTGAGGTTCTGTTTTTCCTCATGTTCACAGCCTGAGCAACAACCATCTCTCCTTGAACGCTGTTCTCAGTTTGGCAGAGGAAGGCATCGTGTGTCAAAATGTCACCGAACTGTGTGTCAGGTATCAACATGTGAGAGTTCTTACAAAAGCAAGCAGGTTGTGTCTTTAGATGCTGACTTCAAATGGACACTGTTTTTCAGCTTAATTGTTGGCTAACTGAACAAAAATCAATTTGACTCATTTTTTCTTTTCCACTGGAAACAAAACGTGAATTCATCGTATCATGTACCTCCTCTTTGTGTTTTTAATAGGTCATTTTATCCTTGGTCTATAAAACCATTTGCGGGGTGTGATATTTCTTCTTGCATAACAGAATTTAAACTTGCTTTTAAGCTCTCCAATATATCAGTCAGGAAATTCTTTACCACCTAGCATAAATCTGCTGTCAGTCAGCTAAGTTTACTGAAAACGTGTGGATTTAGCTCTAGCTCTGTGTTCCTTTAAATTACAGGTTTGGGGGTTTTCATGTGCCTGGGATGACAAAGGGTAGATTTTTAAAATCCTCCTGGCTCTTGTGGTTGTCTTATGTTCTAAGTTTAACGGGTCAAAGTAATCCCTGGTGTAACTCAAATTGCATATGGCTTTTTCTTATTTGTCTTGCTGGAAGGGAGTTTCTACTGAACCTTTTTGCAACAAACTTCTGGTCTTGCCAAAAAAAAAAAAAAATCCTGGCCCAATCTTTGTCACTGTGTGACTCTCTCATGTGCACTGCAGCCCCAGCTCAACACGTGGGGTGCCCTCTGCCCTCTGAGCACGTGGCTGCTGCTTGGCTGTGGCAGTGAGCTGGTGACACAGATGTCAGGGCCCTCTTTAGCATCCAGGCAACAGCTTTGGTCCTTAGCAAACACCTCTGCTAAACAAATGGCATCCTTACACCTGTTCCCTAACATTCACCTGGATCTCTTTTTCAGGGTGGACACCGTGATTGTTTCTTTTTCTGGCGCATCTGAGAAAGGTCCAAGGTGAGGAACCGCGCTTGTGGTTACGCTGTGTTCAGTCATGCTGATTGAAACCATCGGCTTGGTGTCACCAGAAACCACACTGGCAGCAGAACTGGTGGCCTCTGCCCTTGCTTCTGGCAGGGCTGGGTCCGCCTGAGCGATGAGAAATGTAACCAGAATAGCTGGGTTTGCACACACCTACAGCCAGTTCCACAAAAGCAGATCTTTAGTGCCGGTGTAAGCTCGAAGTGCCATGTTTCTATTGCAGAACTGCTGAAAAACACACAACACAGACCTTGTGGTTTCTGCTAGAAAATGTAAACCAGGACCCAAGTTGTCAGATATTTCATGAAGTCATATTAAAAAGCCAAATATCTTGCTTGTTTGCAGATCTTTGGATTTGAAGTTGAAAGAGAATAAAGAACGTGTAATTCCAACTAGACACGTGAAGTTATGGTAAGAGTAGACATTGAAAGTCCTGCTGGTGCACGTGATTTGCAGATGACAGGTACTATAGAAGGGCAGGAACAGCAGATGTGCTGGTCCTTAAGGAGGGAGGATATTTCTACATGTGGGAAAAGTGTGAAATAGACCTGAATCAGTAAATAAAACTAACAATAGAAATCCTATCTGGCCCAGCCAGTGGCACCTCCCAGGCCCTCACTGCTCACTAACCCTTCTTGTTCACAGCTTGCAGGATCACAGGCTGTCTTCCCAACATGCCAGGAGGATTGTGGCCATTCTCCAGAGCTGTTCCTGTCTCTCCGAAGTGGAGTGAGTGCCTCCTTTCCTTCCTGTTGAGTGGCCGTGGGCAGGTGGTGGGAGCAGGGGATCATGGAAGGACAGACTGTTTTGGGATGGAAGGGGCCTTAAAGATCATAGATTTTCTAAAGCAAGATGGTTTGGGTCTAAAACGTGAATCGTGTTGCCCAAGGGCTAAAACTTTTTTGTCTGAAGTTGATTGATGCAGAAATAAGCAGGGAAGGTTGATCTGGGACAGAATAACAGTCCAGGAAAAAAGCAATTGCAGGAAAGGGAAAGCAAGCAGGTTTTGAGCATTTCGTTGTTTTTCCTGTTCAAATCAGTCCCAACTAACTGGAAAATGCTTCAGTTTATCAGGCAACAAGCTTGGAGATGAAGGCTGCAGTTGTCTGCTGGAAAGCCTCCCCTGCATGTTGATTTCAAAGCAGCTGAAGTAAGTCTTGCCTTGTACAAAACCAACTTGCCCTCTTCTGAAGTGGAATGAATTCAAGCGTGCGGGACACTGGTGGCTGCTTCACTAGGACAGTCCTGTGGGATTTCAGGGACCAGCTAATTGCCTTTTTCTTTCTTAGCCTCAGTCAAAACCACCTCTCTGTCAGTGGCATTTGCAACCTGTTGAAGTCAGTAAATACCTGCCAGACAGTGACGGAGGTGCAGGTCAGGTACGTAGGTCTTGAATCATTCCTGGGGTTAATCTCAATATACAAGTCTGGGAGTCGTGTGCTGAGGTTTTTGTTGAGTCACCTCAGGAGTGTGGTGGGTGAAGAACATGTCCAGGTGGTTGCTAGCACTGACACTTGGGCACACATTGCTGTAAGCTGATTTTATCGGGGCCATCAACCAGAATTTGAGAGCTTACAAAACTGGCTGTCCTTTCATGCATGGGGGAGTTTTAGGATGCTTCCCTGCTCTCTGCCTCGGGAAGTTTTGGAGCCAGGATCTCTGCGGAGTGTGAGAACTGCTGACACCTCCTGGAGCAGAACTGGAAGTTCTCCTCTTTTACTTTCACTTGAAAACACACTGGAGTTCAAGTACAGCAATTTTGTCTGCACTTCATCTAGTGATTCAGAGAAACCGGATCATCAGATACTGCATAATTCGATCCAACCAGGATTTAAAACTGATGGAGATTATTTTTCCTTGCTTTGGGAGTGTTTTAAGCACAAGTGATTGGTGTCACCAGAGTTTTGCAGAACAAAACCAAACAAGAAGTCCTGTAAATAACCAAACCATGACATCGATTGATTACTTCTCTTCTTCACAGCCTCTGTCGTGATACTGCAGTCCTGAGGTTTAGAGAAGACAGAGAGTTTGCTTCTCTTCCTCCTAGGTAGGCTGTGTGTGCACAAATGGCGTTATCTCAGCATCCTGTTTAGTTCTTGCATCCTGTGTAGGTACCAAGGGTAACACTCTACTTCACAGCAGTTCCTGCCTCTCACCCCAGCCCCCAAACCTAAATGTAGAACTGTCTCCTGGCTTTCTCAGCCACTTTAAAAGTTGTCACTGCCTTCTGTAGTGTTTTGTGTCTCTAGAGCACATTTCAACCCACAGCATCCTGAGCAGGCTGTTTAATGACACACCCGTGCTGTCTGATAATAGGGAGGGTAAAGAAACAAGTGAACGCCACACCAAATTCTGGAAAGATTCACAGGTCCCTGCAGTTCAGAACACTGTGCATTCTGGATCACGGTACTCCTAAATCATGAGATGTTTGGAGTTTAATTTTTCCCCTCAGAAGATTATGGTTAAAACAGCTCAGCCTGAAGGTTTTGACCAAGAAGTGGTTTCCTTTTGCTCCTGGAATTTTAGGTTCACTATTTATACCCTTGTTCTCTGTGGACTGAGCCCACTGTAAAATAGCATTTCCCATGGTCCACCTGCCTTCCACCTCTTGGCCAGACAGAAATAGCAGAGCTGTCACAGGGTACAACCCAGTGGTTGTGCTTGAAAGAGAGTGACAGCCTGAGACACATGATCTGGGGTCTCCTTTAAGGCACCAGCTGACATTTCAAACTCATGGTTTAGGATTTGCATGTTCCATTTAGTTATGAATAGTCAGATTTAGTTATAGTTGTACTGTTGATAGTTGTAGTTTTTAGTTCCAGTGTTACAGTTAGTTATAGGCAGTTCCATTTAGTTATGAATAGTCAGGTTTTTGTACAGACTCGTCACAAAACTTGTTTAGGCAAAAGCTAAATTCAGCTAAATTCAGCTAAATTCAGCAAAAGCTGGATTCTCCATCAAACTGTAGCTTAGATAGAAATATCTCTTTCTCCTTCCCTCTAGTTGCCTTCATTCTCAAATATTTGGTTAGAAAAGGAGAGCTTGCAATTGGCAAGATAGAGGCGTGGGCTGGAGCCCTGGTAGCCCCAGGGATGTGCCAAATTGCTAAAGCAAAAGCAAAAAACCCCTTTGTCTGGTTTTGTGCTCACTTAGGGAAGAGCCTATGTTCTCTACTGATGACCAGCAACATCGGGAGGAAAACCAGACAACTAACAATCCCCAAAAAATAAGGTACCTTGGCCAATGTTCATTGTATTTCATGCATGTCCTGTCTCTGGGTCCTGTATCCAGTGTAACCTCTGCACCTCTGAGTGGTGAATCACCAGAGAACTGGGACTCTCCCCAGTGCCAGCAGCTCGGGGTGCAGCTTCCAGGGGAGCTGCAGGCTGTGCTCTGGGCAGGGGGAATGGCTGGAGCCCCCAGCAAGGGGCTGTGACCTGGTGCCCACCCTGAGCCTTACAAAGGACACAGGGACCTGCAGTGCCAGGCAGGGGGTGGCCCGTCACCTGGAGGCTCTGTGGGAGCTGCTGAGCAGCGAGGTGTTTCAAGGGGATTGTTTAATGTCATTATCTCCTCATTGATTCTCTGGTTTTCAGAGGAGTGAAGTTTACAACCTTGTCTGGAATCCTGCAGACCTGGCTGATTGATTTCTTTTTCCCCCGCAGACTGACAGACTGTAACTTTCAAGCCAGTGAGCTGAAGAATCTGTGTGCAGTCCTGAAGGAATGTGGCCGCATCTCCGAGCTGGAGTGAGTCCTCCTTAACTCCCATGGTCTTTACCTGCAGTTATTTAGGATGCTGAGAAAATGCCCCTTGTTTGTTCTGCAGGGTTGTATTATTATAGATAACAGAGCTGATGGTGCCTGTTGGGTTTTTTACTATGAAAATGAAATGCCTTTCTTTAAATCCTAGCCTGTCACGTAATTATCTGGGAGACGAGGGACTTTTGCTGCTGTTCCAGTGCCTGCCAAAACTGAAAATGTTACGTTCTCTCAAGTGAGTAGCTCCTGTTTTTTCCTTATGCACGGATTGGGTTTTGTGAAGTATTGTTTGTGGGAGCACAGTGCACATTTGGGAAGGGCTCTTCAGGACCAGTTTCAGTAATATTCTGTGTTGGGCAGATGCACTGTGCTGTCTGGTCTGTCTCCACCTCCAGCCCAGAACAGATTGACTCCACTTGAAGCTTGACTGAGCTCAGTGCCTGAGAGCCCCTGTGCCTGCTCCTCCATGAAGGGGACAGGTGGTCTCGTGTCAGGTGTGGCACCTGGTTTCTGAAACAGCCTGAGGTCTTCAGCAACTCACTGAATTTTTCCTCTTCAAATTCCTCATTGGGAGGGGGAGCAGTCCTTCCTCTCCCGAGGGGAACAGCTTTGAAGGAAGGGAAGTGCTGGGAAGCTTCAGTTTCGGTGATGGAGTCTGAATTCACCTGCAGTGGTGGCTCGTGTTTATCTGGGTATTTCACCTGGCACTCCCATTGCGAGTGCACTGTACAGAACTGTGGCTTAAGGGGTATGGCAGCAGTCTGCACTATTGAAAGAAGTATTTATTGTTCCTGTTTGATTAATTGAACTGTTCTCAAGACAAGACTGCTCCAGTTACAGACAATCTCACTAGAACAGGTTGCCCTGAGAGACTGTGAATTCTCTGTCTCTGGAGGTGTTAAAAACCCAGCTGTCCTGAGCAGTCTGCTCCATGCTAACCCTCCTCTGAGCAGGAGAGTTTGACTAGATCAGCTCTAGAGGTCCCTTCCAGCCTCAGTTATTCTGTGGCTCTCTGAACACTAAGAGTGAGGGATGAATTTAAGATACGCGGGAGTGAGTTGTTTGCAGAGCTGTAGTTGGAAACACAAGCAGAAGGTAGCAAGGGAGCAGCCTGAGAGTGCTGCACAAGGATCACTGTTCTGTGGCGTGGTGTAAATTGTTATCAGTTGTGCTTGCAGCAGCTGATTTCATCTTTCCTTCCTGTAGGTTTAACAACAACCAGATCTCCCTGAACTCTGTGTTTTTCTTAGCTCAGTCCTTATCTACATTGGAACACATTAAAACAATGACCCTCAGGTATGACCAGGAGTACTTTTGCTGGTTTTTTTGCTATTTAAAACCTCAGGCTGTAGGTTTTGAGGAGTGCTACAGGAGCTTGTGTTGTCAAACTCCACGCTGATGATGTTCTTTTCTGGTTACAGCTTAGGACACACACAGGTGGTTCATCTGACCTTCTGGGAAAGAGTCAGGTAAAACCATACCCACTCATCTAAGCCTTTTAAACTTCTTGTGAAATTCTAAACGGAAGGTGGTGTGTGGGTCCCTGAGGTGTGTCAATTAAAGAGCCCCTTGGCTCCAGACTCCAGCCAGGGTGGGGGAAGCACAATGAGCAGTTTCATGGCTGATGGATTGACAGCAGCCTGAGGGCACAGAGCAGCCAGCAGCATCCAGCTGCTGGTACAGGCTGCAGCCATCTCCCTGCTGGGCCAGGACACAGCCAGTGCCCAAGTGCTGAGTGGGTGCAGAACTCTCTGCAGGCTGGAAGAGGGATAACAAGGCTCCTGCTCTTCTGGGGATGGGGTGAGCCTCATTCGGGCGGGTGGTGAGGGGAGGCAGATCGGAACATGAGGCCACTGCCTCCCCCCCTTCATGGGGAGTTGGCTACACGGGGGCAAGAACAACATCACAACTCATGGGCTAAACTGTTCTTTCCCCAGAAGTACCAGCAGATGGAGAAGTGGTTCCCTGGCACATCCCAAGCAGGAAGCAAAAGGACAGTGCTTTCGGTATGGCAGCCCCAGCTTCCCTCTGTCACCAGGACTGTAGGGAGGGATGATTGGGGGGGTCTGTGTCTTTAGTGCAGTGTGGTGTGTGGGACAGAGCCATCCCTCCACTGTCTCCTCAGAGAGGAAAATAAATAGTGCATCTTTTGCTTGGTTTGAGGGGATTGTCTTGCTTTCCAGCAGAGGAAGCTTCTACCCATAAATAATGAGAGACAGATCTGTCTGGCTACTACATTTGTCCCATGGAGACCTGCCAGTTTGTCACCCAAAAAGGTTTCTATTATTTCCTTTTTGGAGAAGGACATAGGAGGCACCATTTCCAGCCTTCCTCTGGGAGAGCTGAGACAGTGCTGAGCAGGGCAAGATGCTGTCCAGTCTCCTGAGACAACTGAATCACCAGCACGTGGCTCTAGGGAGGCAACACCCAAAGTAGGGGTATTTTGGCGGACTGGCTCTCTCAGATCAGCTCAGGGACGGTGAAGTCACCTGGCTGTCACAGGTTTTGATTTCTCAGTCCCAGACTGAGGGTAGCAAAATGTGTGTAGTGGGAGTGAGAGGGTCACTGTGGGCCTTGTCCTGGGATGTGAGGCTCTGGGACTTGCAGGGAGTGTTGGCATCCTGTGGTCACGTTCAGCTCCTGAGTGCTTTGTTTGCTTCAGTCTCAGGGACTGCAGAGTGGGTCCAGAGGATGTGACCAGGCTGTGCCAGATCCTGGCTCAATGTCCCCAGCTGACAGAAATCAAGTAAGTGTGGTGCACTTGTCAGCCTGCCTGTCTGTCTGCCTGTCTGTCTCCCCAGCTCCCAGACACAGATTTGATGTTCAGGGTGGCAGCTGGTGTACATCAGCTCACCTCTCACCACATCCTCCCACGAGTCCCCACAGAACTTCACCCAGATACTCAGATAAACCCAGACTTCCTACTGTACTGTTTCTAAGAGTACTTGGCCTCTCCTAAGTCTGTCTACCACATCAGTGTGTAAATACCCCAGAACACGTGTGTGTTCTCATAATCTTCCTCAGTCCTGTGTCTAGACACAATTTTTGTCATCTATTCCTCGAGACCTTGGCTTGTATTACAGCCAGAGCAAGAGCTCCTGGCCCACTAAGCCATGAACTCTGCTCCTGAAGAGGTGGTCACTCCAGGGGGGAGCTTGGCAACAAGAAAATTAGAAGAATGCTGGTCAGAACAAAAACTGAGTAATAGCAAATAAAAATAATTACCCTTATTGCATGCATGAAAGACATCAGTGGCATCATTTTATAAATGTACAGTAATGGAAAAGTAAGACTCTTGAAACTGGAATGTTAATTGGCTGGAGGATGTAGCAAAACACAGAGATCAGGCTGGAAGGATTAAATCTTGCCCAACTTTCACGGCGTTTCTGGACGTGTCCTTTTACAGAATTTGGCCGTAACACCGTGTGTGTGCATGTCCGTGTAAATGTTATAGAAGTAATTAGGGATTGAACCGGTTTCCCCTGGGTTTTGTTTCCTTCCATGTTTTACAGCCTGTCTGGAAATTCATTGAGTGTCCAGAGCATTGAGAGATTACTGAGCTTTCTGCCATCCCTCTGTCATCTGACACTACTGAGGTAATGTTTGGGGGTCCCTGCTTTGACTGCTACCATGAAACATTGGTTTGGGAAGTGTCAATACCACAGCATATCTTAGGAGCATTAATCAGTAATTGCAGACTAGCAGGCGAGGCAAAGAAAATGCAGAAATGCTTTCACACCCATTCCTTTCCTGTTTCTAGAAGAAAAGCAGCACTTTAATGCTGTTTAGCAGAGGGGAAGAAAGGACAGGAGGAAAGCTATGTGCCCTAGGCGCAGCATACCACAATCCTCACTTAGCAGGTCCCGTGGAGCATGACTCCAGCATCCATGACAGTGTGGGAAATGCTGGCTGGCACACGGTGACAGCGCACCGCCTGTTTGTGTGTGCGGTCAGTGTCTCACAGCCCTGCCCCTGCATGGATCCGACACCCCGCCACACCTGACACCGAAAGTGTTTTCTGGCAGCACATCAGCCATTTAGGCTGGAATTCACACCAGAGAAGCGCTGTCAGGGGCTGGGGCACTCCACAGTGTGGACAAAAAGCCCAGAAGGAGCTTGGCCATCTTTTACAAGATGTTGTAGCATGGAGGAGCTGCAGGGTCTCGTGAGACTGAATTTGCCCAGTCAGGAGGTTGCTTCCAGTCTGGGGTACCTCGGGTCCAGTAGCCCCAAAGAGGAGTTGTTCAGTGTAAGCCCTCGGTCTGTACCCCCTCTTTAGTCAGAGGGGACTAAAGGAGACTCTCCTTTAGTTAAAGGAACGCTGGGTGCCAATGCTTAAATCTTGAGGTCCTTGCTCCCTCATCCTGAGTTAAATGGGATGTATACAATCTTTTGTGTCTCAAAATGAACAGTGGGGAAATTGGGTCATGTGTATGGGAGCCTCTCTTCTTAGGAACCAGTTTAATTGTTTCTTCTTTCTCCTCTTTTACAGTGTTAGGAAAAACCACTTGTCCCCACGTTGTGCTGTTTTACTCCTCAACTCCATCAACCTCTGTGAGCGGGTCAGAGTGGTGGAAGTCCGGTAAGACACTCAGACTCTTCAGAGCCCAGCAGCCCAGCCTGAAAGGGACTACAAAGCCTGTCATCTTTGAAGATCAATGCTGAAGGACTCTATTTTGTGTCTGCTTCAGGTCTAGTGAAAATGCCTTCTTGCATTTAGGAGCAAGCATGCGAAGCCAAAAGACATCCTGCAGGTACTGGCTAGAACACTTACTGTAATTCACTTGTGGTTGGGTTTGAAGCACTAGTGCAGGGAACCAGATTTCCTCTTGTATTGAGAATCCATGGGCTGGTGGCCAAGGAGCTTGGGCTACTAGCTTAAGCTTTAGGGCTCAGTTCCTCTGCTTAAGTGCAATTCAGAACCATTTGGATGCATTGGGATGGCAGAGGCCCGTGCTTGTCTCTTTTTTTCTGGACTGCTTATGATCATCTTGAGTTGCACCAAATTTCTGCTGCACAAGTACCTGAATTGAGCCCTCATCACTGCATTTTCCAAATGCGTGCCTCAAATTCTGGGTGATAATCTCCATATGAACATCTGTGTGATGTGAGATGTGTCTGCAGCCCCTCTGGGAGCAAGGGTTCCTAAGTACCCCCGGAGAGAAAACTGTGAAGTGGCTCCAGTCCGGCACCCAGGAGATGACAAAAAATGTGAATGCTGCACAGAGACTGGTGTAAAAGTGCAGCTGCTGGTGGGCAGTTCTCAGTGCCCAGGCTGAGCTGGTTGCTGAGCATGCTTTAAGTCTCTCGCTGTCTCACCCAGGCTGACGGGCTGTGCCATCGGGGAAGGGCAGGTAGAGGAGCTCTGCAGTGTCCTGGAGCAGCACCGGTGGCTGGCAGAAGTAGAGTAAGTAGGGATTGGGGTGTTACCCACGACCTTGAGCAGAGTCACTGAGGGAGAGCGGTGTTTTTGTGGCTCAGCATTGCCTGGAGTTTCCCAGCCTGTCTCTGAAGGTGTGTGTGCTCATTCAGACTGCTGAGAAACACAGTCAGCTGGAAATAATACAGCTCCTTTTGAGCTGGTGGGACAACTTCCTTGGGATTTTCACTCCATGACTCTTTTGAGGCATTTGTTGCTTCACCTGAGCTCTTCATTTGAGCTTGCTCTGGAGCTTATGCATGAGGTAATTTCATGAGGCAGTGGTTTGTTTTAAACTCACCTTTATTGGCCAAGCTAGGATTTAAGTCCAGGAAATTTGAGTTTTTTCTTCAGAGCTTCTCAGAGGAGCATTGCTGTTTAAAAGAAACATGGACTTACAGAATAATTTGTTTTGGAAAGGATCTTTAAAGGCCATCTAGTCTAACCCCCTGTCATGAGCAGGGACATCTTCAACTAGATCAGGTTTCTCAGAACCCTGTCCCACCAGGCCTTGAATATTTCCAGGGATGGGGAACCCCCCGCCTCTCTGGGAAACCTGTTCCAAAGGCTGAGTTTTGGTTGGCCACACTGTTCTTCTGCCTTTCAGTCTCTCCAGGAATCAGCTGGGAGATGAAGGCCTGAGGTGCCTCTTGGACCACTTGCATCGACTGCCCGGTACCTGTTCCCTCAAGTAAGAGAGCAAACAGTGAATCTGAGGTGCCCCAGCAGAAGGGTGTTGGTGTGATCTCTCCTGAAGCTGGTGCTTGTGCTTCTTGCCCTCTCCTGCCTTAGGAGGAAAGTGCTGACTGAGCCATGAGCACAACTCGAGGCCACCAGGCCATGGTGGCTCAGGGTCTGCTCCAAAACCTGCTGAAATAAGCAAAACTCTTTTCATTAGCATGAACAGGAAATAGCAGTGACCAGAGTGGGGTGGTGTGACAGAAGCTGACCCAGTCCCCAGAGTTTTCAGGTCATCACTTTTCTCTGTGTGTTGTCCTCTTTGAGTAACTCAGGACCCACGGGTGCTGAGAGCTGAGCTGTGTGAGCTCAGCTGTGCCCTACACCACCCCTCCCCTTCCCTTCCTGGTGGGGCAGTAAATGTTTCAGCTGCTGCTGCTGCCTCAAGAGGCAAATTGCATTTGCTGTGTCCCCCAAGTCATCAGCACTGTGTCCTGGGGGGGTTCTGTGCACTGAGCACAGCTGAAGGGTCCCAGCACCCCACAAGCTGCTCTGTCTTTGGTGCCAACTTGGAATTTTGCCTCTGTGGCTGAGGAACCTGGGGACAACCCTGACTCCTGACACCTGAAAATCCTCCCTTCTCTTCTGTGCAGTCTCAGCCATAATGGGATTTCTCAGGATGGAGTCCTGCATCTCATCAATGCCTTCGTCACATCCAGAAACACCACTGAAGTTCAAGTCAGGTGATTGTTTTTCTTCATTAATTTCTGAGTCTTCCCTGCTTGTTTTTCTCTTAATTATTGAAAGTTTGTGATCTTCAGGTAATAATGATGAGGGCCATGTTTTCAACTACCTTTATGTCTCAGTGCATGAAAAGCTTTTGTTTATGTCCATTTCCAATGGCCAAACATAGCTGCCAAGCAGAACTGTCATTCCACAGGACCAGGTTATTTCGGTGTACAGAGACACAGATACTCAGCTCTACCAATTATTGTCATGGATGTATCTGTTAATGAACCTCTTCAGGGCAGGGGCCAGCATCTGCTCCCTAAGGTTCTCTTCAGTATGTTGAGATTTTGGAGTCAACGGAGAGCAATTTCCCATGTCCTTTACTTGGATTCGCTTCTTTATCTCCTTTCCTCTCAGGCAAAAATATCCCATGGGCTCTGGGCCTGTTGCTCTGGCATGAAGTGCTTTTCTCACAGATTCCAGTTGTGAGACTGGGCCATGCTGCACATCTGTGGGACCTTCTCAGTGTTTCTGTTCATGGGACCAGTTGGTCTGTCCTGAACCAGCTTTAACCAGGGACACTTCCATTCATTCCTGCACTTGGATGTGGGTGCTGAATCTTTGGGCCTCCTTTAAAGTCTCCTGCTGTACCTCTCCCCAGAGCTCAACTGAGAGTGCAGAGGAGGCAGATAAAAGCAGGACAGGGCAGGATTGCTTCTCCAAACACCAGTGGTGCTTTATGCCAATTTAGCATTAGTGAGATGTCATTGAAGCACTTACCTGGGCTGGTTTATTTCAGGGAGGGGTGAGCCTGGGCCAGGCACCTCTGTCACTGCTGGGCTGGATTGCTTTCTGGAGTTTAGTATCATTAAATTCTGACCACTGGGAAAAATAGTAATTATCCTTCCAAATCTCATACTCGTGTCTTCTCTGTGCAGTTTGTGCTCCAAAGCAACTTTAATCATCAAGCTGACAAGTGGAGATGACCCAAGAAAGATTTTGAGGTAATGTTACAGACTTTTTGTGGTGATTTCTTTGGCAAAAGTGGTGTCCCTTTTTCTAGGGACAAGGCAGACAAAACCTCTTTTTGCCCCTGGCTGCTGGCATGGAGATATTTTACATAATTAGCTGTACTTTTCCTCTGACTCACCTTCTGAGGAGAGCTTTCTCACATCACAGAGAATCCCACATCCCTTTTTCCCTTTGCTTCCCCACTGAGTGTTCCTCACCTGTAGGGCACCTGTAGGTGTGCCTCCAGTCCCTGTCACAGGACAGGGTGCTACAAAAGCCAGTGCCACTACAGCATACATGAATGTTCTACCAGGACATCTCAACAGATGCTTTTTTGAAGTGTTGCCCCAAACGTTTTTTGGAAACCCTTAAAGGTGTCTCAGGCTTTTGTGCCATCCTTCTTTCTCTGTGGGGTTAGGCCGTGATGCCTGAGATTTCTGGGTCAGAAAGCCTGAAATGTGATGAGCTAAGGCTGTTCTCTTTCTCACCCTTTCAGACTTGCAGAGTGCAACTTTCAGCCAGAGCACTTGGAAAAGTTGTTCTTGCTCCTGGAAAAATGCACTGGTCTGACAGAGTACACGTGAGTTAATGGCTCTGGGACCCGTTTGGGTGGGCTCGTTTTTGAGCTGTTCATTACAGTGGGCTTTGGTTCTAGGTCCTCGAATAACAACGTGACAGTCCAAGCTGCAGAAAGACTTTTGCATTCCCTGAGGAGAGATCTGGGGCTGCTGAAAATCAGGTACTGTGTCACTGTGCTTTTTTAGATACTGACCTGAGACTGGTCTGCTCTTCTAAGATCTCCTTTCATCAAAACCAAAAGTGGACTGTGCTTCTTCCAAAGGCAGGTAGCATTGGCCTGAGAAATTCCCATGGCTGACTCTGTTACTGGTATTTGGCTTTATCTCCTTGGTTCCTACTGAGCCTCATGTAGAGCTCTGGCCATAAACTGTGCTGTCTCTGTAGACCACTGCCAGCCTTTCAAAGGAGGGTGATAATTCTGGGCACATTCCTACTGCCAGAGCATCCTGCACTTTACCTGGGTAGCAAATTCTCCACTCCTCTGCAGGGAAGCTGGGCCACTTCTGCCTGTTCCCAGTTTGCACCCTGTTTCCCATGCAGACATTACTCTGCTAAGCCAAGCAGCCTTTCCATGCACTGAGAGTGTGGAACACTCAGCTGACAGAGGCAGAGATGGATCCCTGCATGGGAATAAAGCAGAGCTGCCTGCATTCTTCTTTGCAGCATAGAAGAGCCGTGGGTGTGCAAAGAGAGAGTCATGAACCTTCTCGAGCTGGCTGTCCAGGCCTCTGGAAACATTACTGAGATCATGTAAGTGGCACCTCAGGTTCCGGTGTCTTTCAGATGTTTTCTTTTAGCCTGAAGGAAATACTCTTTAAGGAAAGGGGATTGAAGCCAGCACTGGATCTTCTGATCTTTATTCACTGTCTCCAGTGCATTTGTGAGCTATTAGTCCACTTGAAGCAATTTTAACACAAATGGCTGGTGGGTAAAAGTGCTTAGAAGGTTTGTGGTCGCACAACTCAGAAGGTTTAATGGAAAGGAGACCATGTTCCTGGTTGCTCTTGGGAGAAAGGGGGACGAGATTAGGCTGGCTTTGGAGCTAGTTTAAACATTACAAACCTCTTCAGAGACGGGTGATTAGCATTCATGTGCCAGCATAGTCCTATCCCACCCGATCCTCCTGATCTTTCCTATGGAAAATAGTATTTTCTCTCCCTCAGGAGTTCACAGTTTTATGATGATTTCTATTCTCTACCTTTTCAGGATATGTAAAGATAAAACCCTCTTCCAATTAGTCATAAGGTTCCCACACTGCCTGGAGAAGGTAGAATCAGTCGTTAGCAGGTGAGAAAACGACTATTTATCATTATTTTCTTCTTGCTCTGAATTTCACTGTGGGATGAAAAATATCTTCAGAGTGTCTAAGGCTCTGGTCTCCATGGGTTCAGCCTCAGAGTGCCTCTGTGCCACAAGTGTGGGAGAAACCTTAGGCATGTGCATGTGTCCTTTGGGCTGCTCTTCTTCAGGCCCGTACTGGACCTAAACAAATAAAAAAATCCATCTACCTTCCTGGGAGCACTCGGGAAACAGGAGCACTTTGAAGACTATTAAGACATGCTGGCTTCTGCATGAGTGTGCAGAGAGAGCAGCAGCAGTGTCCTTTTCCTTCTGTGCAGCTGAAGTTAGAGGCAGCTCTTGTCCTGGGCACTGGGGACAGGCTGTGTTTCTCTACACTGGGCTGTGACATAAATGGGACATGGCAGGAAAGCCCCAGGTGGGCTCTTGAAAGCCCTGATCTGTCCCTAATCGTGTCCCTGGGTGGCACCAGATGCTGCAGCGGGCTCTGCTGATCCTCTCTGACAGTTGTGTGTTTGTATCCTGCAGACTGAGTCTGTACAAGCCAGAAATCCAGCACTCCTCCTCCTGCCAAAGGCTTTGTGAAAAATGTGCTCAGCTTCAGGAGCTGAGGTGAGTTGCCAGGCATTGGAAAGGATTTTTTGGGAGGGGAGCAACTTGTCCCAGTGAGTGCAGCACTCTGAACACACAGCAGGGTACAGGAGAGACCAGTGCAAGGTCCCAGTCCCTGCCCTTTGGGTCCCCTACGTGGAGTGTTTGAATGGAAAATAGAAAAAACCCATAGACCTGGTGGCTTCCTGGGGTATCCTTTGAAATCACCTAAATCTCCCAGTGCCCAGATAAGCTATACTCACTCACCATGGCTGGGAGCTCCCAGGGGACCTTGCCAAGTATCAGTGTGTTGTGTCACTCCTTCAGTGTCCCAGCACTGCTGTGCTTTTTCTGTGAGCTTGGCACAGGCCTTTTGCCACCACTGGACATGGCCCAGACCTGTCATTCCCTCCTTGCAGATGGTCTCACGTGGAGCTCCACGAGGACGAAGCAGAAATGCTAGTCAGGATTTTGCTACCCCTTCCAGAGCTGAAGATGTTTGGGTATGTCCCCAGCTGTGATCTTTTCCACATATTTATTATTTGCTCAATCCTGTGCCTCACGCCATTCCTCTTAGTCCTGCACACAAGGGGTGTGGAAATCTCTCCAAGCTTACTGGTCCCTGATGTCTGTGCTGTCTGGGATTTGGGATGGGGCACTTTGCCTGTCAGTGGAGTAAACTCCTCTTTCTCAGTGTGCTGAGACCTAATCTTCTCATTTGATCCTTGCTGTTTTGCAGGCTGACCTCTAGCAGTGTTACACCAACTGGAATTGATTCTTTGGTCTCAGGCTTGCAGAATTGCCAGGCCATTGAAGAGCTCGAGTGAGTGTGCTGTTATCAGGCTGTTCAGAGGCTGCCAGCTCTTTCTAGAAGCTTTAGCTAAACTTCAGCCTCTCTTCTGCATGTACTGTGGACAGATGTACTTTTCCTGATGGCTGGAGGACTTCAGAGAGGGAAGGAGTAACAATTCTTTTTTATTTGCAGTGGACAGTGAGTGAGAGAGACAGAGATCAGTACTCTGGGGTGGGGAATTCCAGTGGAGAATCAAATGTTTTGGTAGCGGTTTTTTGCACGGATCTTGTTGTCTTGTGGTCACCTTGCTCCATGAGGGGCTGGGCTCTTGCTCCGGAGATTTGGGATTCTGTTGGTATTTTATCAGAATCCAGACAGGTCCATTTGAATTGCATTAGAGAACAAAACTGAAAATTATTCACAGGGACTGGAATACCCTCCCCCATCTCTCCTGCCCTTGTTCTGCTCCCCTCTGTGCCGAGTGCTCACACACCTGTCCCTGGGTGGGTAACTGTACCTTTGTTCTCTCATCTTTCAGCCTGGGCTACATGAAGCTCAGCAGTGCAGCCATCCCTGAGCTTGTGCTGGGGCTTTGTGAGAGGCCGTCCCTGAAAAGGCTGGTGTAAGTATGTGACTGCAGCTCGGCTCTGCCCCGGCTTGGGGTGCTGAGTAGCAGGAGCTTAATGTCCATTTTTCCTGGGGATGTGGTTTCCAGCTTGAACCACAACAGTATTGGTAACGATGGCTGCTCCAGACTCGCAGAAGCCTTGAGGAATATGCACAACATGGAGGAAATCAAGTAAGTTTCTCCTTTCTTGCAGAGAGGTGACCATTGGTGCCAAGATTTGGAGAGACCTAGATGTGCTTATACACAGTGTTGTACCAAAAGCAGGCAGGTTGCAAAATGCTCGTGCATGGGGTACTTTGGACTAGAGGAAATGAAAACTTGATGTTCAGAAAAGGAAACTTTGGTCTTACCCCACTCTGCTGCAGTAATGTAGAAAATGGATTAAACAGGATTTAAATCTTCCCTGGGATCCAGAATAGGACTAGAGACTCCCTTCTGCCCTGGGAGAGCCTCAGGCCCAGTGTTTGCCTGGTCTGAAAAGATCTGACTCTGTAGCCAACCCCAGGTTTGCTCTGCTTTCTCCCTCTCCCTCTTGCCAGATGCTGTCCATTCTACACTGTAGCAATTTGGAAAATAAAAACAGCCTGTCTTCATCCTGTCTCAGTATTCTGGCTGAAGTAATTTCCCACCTGTCAACAGGATCCAGTGATTGTAATTGTTCTTTGCAATTTTTTAAATTCCTCATTAACACCTATTCGTTTTTTGTGAGATAGTTGAGGTAAACAGCTCTTTGATTCTGCTGGCAGGGCCCGAGATGTCATCCAGAAAATGGGACACATTAAATAGGATCTTGTACTTTGCCTGGCATTTTCCTTTACAACGCAGCCTTCCTTCTCTTCTTTAAAGTTTAAGCCACAACAAGATTGGAGATCCAGGCCTGATAAATCTTGCTGCTGTGCTGCCAGAAATGCCAAACTTGAAGAAAATCGAGTGAGTCCCTTTGTTTTGGTTCAGCCGTTTTGGTCATGGCCATGGTTGGTGGGGAAGCCTGTGTGGGAATCCCTGTGCTGCCTTCTCTCAGACAATGTTCCACCTTCCAGCGTTTTCAATGCACAATCCACCAAACCAATGGAAAGTGTTCCCTCTCCTGCCCTTCCCATGTACAGCCAGGACTGGCCACCACTTTCCCTGCAGAGCAGAGACTCCCTGAGGGTGAAGGTTATGGCTGTGTCCTCGTGCTCCAGAGCATTTGCCAGCCCTCCCCAGCTGTTCAAACACAGAGATCTCTGGCTCAGTTGTGTCCTGGAAGATAAATCTGCAGCCTGTGGAGAACTGTATAAGTCTCATATCCAAGCAGCACCGTTCCTTGGGCTGTGTAGGGTTCCCAGTGTGGTGGCCCCCTGTGTGTCCACACTGCTTTCTTTTACCAGTGGAAGTAGAGGTGAAATTGAGAATTTGTCAAAGCTGGGACATGGTCTCTAGGCAAGGCTCTCTGAGACATGGATTCAAACTGTTCTTTCTCCCAGGGAACAGAAATTAGAGCCTCCAGGCTCTTTGTTAGGCCCAGCTCCTGGGGTAAGCCTTGTAACTGTTTGGAATTAAAAACCTGGAAATGACTTGAAGCAAGAAAAGGAAATTCCCAGTTCTGTCTGCGAGAGGGAAAGCTGCTCCTTCCCCACAGTACCTGCAGGGCCAGGAGTTACTCAGCACTTGACAAAAGAACCTAAAAATCCCCAGACCGTTTCCCAGAGACCCAAGTCTCCCATCACAGTAGGCAAACAGTGAAATATCTTAAGCTGGCATGTTCTGGTTCTCATTTGGTCACTGAGAGTCTCATGCTTGTTTTAGCCTTTCAGGGAACTGTCCTAGTCCTGCTGGAGGGGAAAAGCTGATGGAAGCTCTTGCCCACTGCAAGCACATCAAGGAGTTACTGTAAGTGTGTCATTTCCAGCGTCCCTTCGGGAAGCTGGGCAAAAATCAAGGCATAAAAATCTGATACGCCTCAAAGTCAAGATCACTTTTACCACTGATTCCTGTGAGAGCAGGGTAAAAACTCTCTGCTACACACCATAGAAATGTGTGGTGCTGGGTGTGCAGGGTTTGGGGATTGGTTGCTGGATTGTCTTCAAGATTTCCAAGGGCAGTACAGTCTGCACTAGTGGCCTAATGGATTCAAGAGCTGAATCTGCAGGTTTATAGGGGGTGTCTCAGGCACAGGGGCTGTTCAGTGCCCGTGTCGCCCAAGAAATCACCATTAATCTATGTGGCTGCAAAAATGGAGGGAAGTGGACAGATAAAGGCTTTATATATTCAGGTATATTGATGTTCTGTTCCAGACCAGTTTAAAGAAAGTAAGTGCCCTGCCATATTCAATAAATAAAATTTAAAAATAACAAATAAGAAAAAGTTACAGTTAAACTACTGGAGTGTCCATGTAACCATCAGATTACAGTGTGTGGACTAAGGGCACTTATGAAAAAGTGCAATTTCAGTTCAATTCCAGCTCAGGTCAACTCCATCAGAAAGGGAGACCAGTGTGCTCCTGAGAACTGCAGATCAGTTTTACTTCCCTGTTTAATTTCTGCTGCAGGATTGCAAAACCTCATTGTTTCTTCCTCCCACCCTCAGAGTCCTTTGAATCAGGGACATTGGGTCCTTTCAGCACAGTTCCAGGCATGTGTGGGTGAGGAACGGGGATCACACATCCGTGTGGGTGACACACAGGTGAGGAATGAGGCTCTGGACTTCACTGCCACTAACATTTCATTTCTGCTCCTTCCAGACTATCAAGGAATGGTTTTGGAGACACGACAGCAGTGAGACTTGCCCTCTGTCTGCCTCACATGACCAGCCTGAAGATCCTGCAGTAAGTGTCAGCCTCTGCCCCAGGAAGGCTGGATATCCTGGGGGATATGGGGATCACTGAAAGAAGGAGTGGGAAAAGGCACTGGTGTCTTGTTTAGAGAGTAATTGCAGTGTCCCAGGATTGAGAAACCCTCCACAATTACTCTGCTGTAAGAGTCACATAAACCTTTCTTGCTTAATCTCTTGCAGCATTAGCTTTAGAGATGAACCAGGTAGTGAGTATACAGTAAAATAAGCCTTGAAATTGTTTTTGAGTATGTTGGTTTCTGATGCCTCTGGTGGAATGTTCTGGTGGAATGTAAGCATAAAGATGAGCATCTTTTATGGACCCTCACTTTTTTGTGCAGGCACCTCTGAGTCATTTCTTTTCTCTGAACTCAAGTGATATTGTACTTTTAAAACTTTTGTGGGAGTCTTTCCAGGACTCTAACATGCAGGACTTTCTTGTACTGTTTCATAGTAACCAAGCAAGAAATTGGTGAGCTAGAAGAGCTGACTGGGCTCAGTTAGCCTAGAGGTGTCTCTTCCAGCCTGTGTCTAGGATGTCATCAAAAGAGAAGTTAGAAAAGGAGTCTCAGTGGTGGGAGACCACCTCTGGATGGGTTCTTGGCACGTTAAATACGAGCTTTTGTTACAGCTTCATTCCAAAATAATCCTCCAATGCTTGTTTCCTTTGTTAGCTTCCAGAACAATAACATGGGGCAGGCAGGAGGGCTGGAGCTGGCCAGAGCCCTGGTGGTGTGTGGGCTGCTGGAAGAGATAAGGTAGGTCACGGCAGGTGCACTTGGGACGGTGCCAAACATATCACAGACTGGTTTGGGTTGGAAGGGACCTTGGATGATCGTCTCATTCCAATCCCCCTGCCACAGGCAGGGACACTTTCTACTAGCCCAGGTTGCTCCAAGCCCTGTCCAACCTGGCCTTGGACAATTCCAGGGATGGGGCAGCCACAGCATCTCTGGGAAACCTGTGCCAGGGCCTCCCCACCCTCACCAGGAAAAATTTCTGCTTCCTAATAGCCAATCTAACCCTGCCCTTTCTCAGCTTGAAGCCATTCTTTCTTGTCCTGTCTCTCCATGCCCTTGTCCAAAGTCTCTTTCCAGCTCCCTTGTAGCCCCTCTAGGTACTGGAAGGTCATCTTCCCACTCTGCCTTACTGTCATTTCCTCTCAAGTCACACCAGCCATTAGCTCCAGCATAACTTTTTATTTCCAGTTTCAAATGCAACACATGATGTGCTGCAGACCTGTCCTTCTTTGACACAGGTATAACCCCATGTTTCTGTCTGCACGCAGTTCCCTGCTGCAAGGACTGAGGTTGTGAGGTACAGCAGGGCTGTCATTCCCATTGTACCAAGCAGTGAATTGACCTAAAATTGCTGTGCACCAGTCTGGCTCATCCCTGCTGCCTACAGAGTCCTCACTTAGTCTGGGTAGTAGTTATTAACTCGCTGGTTAGCACAAGTACATTTTCATGGTGGCTTTTCTCTGACTGTACCTGCTTTTTCTGCGTCCACTCAAAGCTTTTCCATTACCCTCACAGTTTAGCAGAAAATCACCTCGGGGAACAGACTGTCCATGCCCTGTCCAAGGGGCTGCCGTGCTTCGAACACCTCCGGAGGATTGAGTGAGTACCAGGGCACCGGGGGCTGCCGGGGCAGAGCAGGACAGGACGTGGTGCTGTGTTCCCCACGGTTCTGACACCAGCACACCATTGCCCTCTGTTTGTTCTCTCCCCGCTGCTTCAGCTTGAAATTCTGTGGAATCACTGATGATGCTTCAAAATCGCTCTCTCTTGGCTTCCGACAATGCCCTTCCGTGGAGGAGATAATGTGAGTGTGGGGATGGGTGGGGAGGCAGCTCAGCACACACGGGTCACTCTTGTTTTAATGACTGCTCCTATTTGGAACTGCAGGGCACTTCTGACCCTGCTGGATGCTCATTAATACTTTACACTAAGTACTTTTCGGTGGTAAATGTACCAGTAATTTACTAATTGATGAAATACGCTGCTAAAACATGTCATGGGGTAAAGCTGTGTGCTCAGCAGTCATTTCCACCTTTCACATCTCATTCCCTGGCCATGCAGGACTCCGAGATAACCACAGTCCACAGACACACTTCCTGGTGTCTTATCATATATGGAAATATGTGGTGAAATGGAGGAAACTCCTCAAAACTAAGCTTGTAATCCAGGGGAATGTTTACCTGTAATGATAAGAAGGTGATTAGCTCTTGCAAACAGGCCAATACACGAGGGGTAATGTCACAGTAGTGGCACTAGTGTTTACCCAGACTCACAACTGGGATTTCTTGTCTGCCTTAGACTGTCCTGGAATGCCCTTGGAGATGGAGGAGCCCGAGAGTTGGCCACTGCTCTCCCAGAGATGGAAAAGCTGAAGGTGTTAGAGTGAGTACAGCCCTGAGAGAAACCCTGGGAAGACTCGTTTTTCTGTCATTGAGCCTTCAGTCACGGGACTTCCGAAGAGGGGATGTGCATCAGGAGCAGGAGGCAGGCTTCTGCAGTTTGGCTCCTTGCTCAGCCTGCTCCGTGCACCAAGGGCCAGCCTGGCCGGGCTGACACACTCGAAGTAGCACTCATTTCATTTCAGGTGGTTACAGCATGAGACTTGTCAGCTGTTTTCCCCTCTGGATTTGTTTTGGATTTCAAAGTTCTCTTTTGGTTTTTAAAACAGCCTGGAGAAAAACCGCATTGGAGCCTGTGGGGCCACAAAGCTCGCGGAGGAACTCGCCAAGTGCCCAGAAATTCAGTTCATAAGGTGAGCAGGTATCACAGAGCTCTACGGCTGGGTCTTGGCTCAGCGAGGAGAAGCCAGGGTGACCAGTCTGGGGACAGATGTGACTCGTGCCCCTGCTGCCCTGGGTTGGCTGGCATGGAATAGATTATTGCAGGGAATGCAGACACAAGCCAGGTAAGCTGAGGGTTTTCTAGGACAGCTCCACCTCCCAAGAAAGTCCAGGGAAAAAAGGAACTGAAAAGCTTGCTGGGTTTAAATGAGGCAAAAATGAAGAGCCAGTTGTATAATGTCCCCATCAGGAAGTTGTTGCATTTGTTCTTAAAAGTTTTCTTTCTCTCATTCCTTCTGATTTCACTTCTGATGTACATCCCTGCCCTGTCCCACTCTCTCCTGGGATCCAGATCTTCCAGATACTGGGGCACCACACTTAGCCCTGCAGTAACACATTTGCTGTCCTTGCAGGCTGTGGAACAATCCAGTGCCCAAGGGCCTCGCTGAGAGTTTGGCAAGCCAAGACTCAAGGCTGTGTTTCTCCTTCAGCTAGAAAAGAAGACCCTTGCCTAACTGGGAGTTGCTCTCCATCTCCCACTGCTCTCAAAACTGCACTGAAGAACCCAGGAACTCAAAGTTCCTACACCTGAATACTGTAACTATTAGGTCTTTCTTTGCTGCACTGAACCAAGTGTGGACAGTGGTTTTTTGTGTTTGTGTTGGGTTGGGGTTTTTTGTGTTTGGGTTTTTTTGGGTTTTTTTTGTTTGTTTTGTTTCTTGTGAACTTTTATTGTACAGAAGAGCAAAATATTGTAAAGATTTTTAGATTTACAAAATATTGTAAAGATTTCTGAGATTCTGCTGAGCAGGCAGTAGGGTATTCTTGGTGGAAAAACACTGAAACTCTCTTCAAGAGAAGAACTTTCCAGAAAGTTATTAGCAAATAGTGATAAGAATGCTTATGTACTACACACTATTTATTTATGTACTGCCCTAGTGAAAAAGGGACACCTCCATTCAAGCTTCAGCTGTGTTAAAAGTTAAATACTTAGTCTTTATATTGAGGGAGGGGCAGTGAGTGACAGGCCCAGAAAGAATAGAGGCCATAATTAAGTTCTCACGTATGGTCACAAAAGAGCAGATAAGAGGTTTTCTCAGAGTTGTGAGATTTTGGAGTCACCATCCCTGGAAGTGTTCAAAAAACGTGTGGCTGTAGCATTTGGAGACGTGGTTTAGTGAGGAACATGTTGATGCTGGGTTAAGGGTTTGGCTCAATGATCTTAGAGGTCTTTTCCAACCTTACCAATTCTATGATTGCATTATTTTTAGATGAGATGCACCTTCTCAGGCATTCAGAAAGCCAGCAGAGTATTTCAGCATCCTTAATCAAGATTACAACACCTACAGGGTGTTGCAATAAAAGAACACACATCCTCCAGGAGAGGATGTAAAATTATTTACAAAACTGTAAATTGTTGGCATTGTTACAGATGAACTCCAGCCAGCTGCTCGAGAATCATCTGTAACTGTGTGAAAGTCCTCTATGATTTTAGGAAAAAAATACTAGAATCACAGATTGACTTGGGAGGGACCTTAAAGAGCTAGTTCCAAACCCCCTGCCATGGGCAGGACACCTTACACTAGACCAGGTTTCTCAAAGCCAGGTGGCCTTGAACACTTCCAGGGGTGGGGCAGCCACAGCTTTTCTTGGGAGAAGAAAAAAAATAATATTTGGTTTTGTTTTCTTCATATCAGCCTCCTTTTCACACCTCAGTTTTGCCTCAGTTTTGTGACAAAAACTTCAGGACATTTGAAATTTCAAGTCATTGCCCAAAAATGATCAATATTTACACTGTGATAACAAGGAAACGCTGATATTACCATAAATTTCAATGAGAAAATTTAAAGGACTGAGGCTGTAAAACAACTTGTAAGAAAACCAACTGCTCTGACAGGAATGTGCTGCTACTGACTTATTTTCATGTGGGGTTTTGTAGAGCTTTGTGGGGTTTTTGGACTGGTTGCACTAACCTCTTTCAGGGGAAGTGAGGGGTCAATTAGCTTGAAACATTGTCCACATGAAAGATCCTTCAAGTCTCTACGATGCCCCGAACCCCAAAGCCTGTGTGCCTCTGGGCAGTGGATGTTGGACCTGTGGGAACTGCAGGGAGAAGATCCCAAACTCCAAGTTTGCTGCTCCTTGGAGGAGACAGACTGAAGCTGCCCTCGGACTCGTGGAATGCTGGTTTGTGTCACAGGAGCGCAGCCACACTGTTCTCAGCTATTACCCACTGTTACAATGTTTTCCTCGCGTGTTTGTGCTGTAAATATTCGAGTCTTGTGGTGGATTTATTTATGGAATTTTGTCTTCAGCAGTGCTTGCCTGAGGAGATGTAACTGATCTGATTTGGGCGGGGCAGGCATCTGGAATGAGCTGGAAATGCTGGTCCAGCAAACCTTTGGGCAAATGGCCGTGAACTGCTGGTGCTGGTTATTCCTGGGGGAGCCACCGTCCCTGTTCAAAGATCAGCATCGTGCTCTGTGACACGATGACGGGGTGGTGTAAAAGTGGGACACGTTTTGTAGAGACTACTCTGAACAGGGTTTAAAAACAAAAACAAAGGAAAAAAGAGGTAGTGAAACTCCTCATCAGGCCATAATTCAACGGAGCAAGCAAGTACCTCAGATCTGAACGCTGGCACTTGGGAAAAGCTTCACCAAATGTGGTGAACTGATACGAGGAAGAAATTCTTCCCAGTGAGGGTGGGGAGGCCCTGGCACAGGGTGCCCAGAGAAGCTGTGGCTGCCCCATCCCTGGAATTGTCCAAGGCCAGGTTGGATGGGGCTTGGAGCAACCTGGGCTAGTGGAAGGTGTTGCTGCTCATAGCAGGAGGTTGGAACGAGATGATCTTCAAGCTCCCCTCACACCCAAACTATTCTACGGTAAATGAGATCTGAGATTCACCCCCTGCAGTTCCCCTGATTCCTGAAGTCAGGAACTGCACATCTGTACCATGAGGTTTGCAGGGACAGACCACAGCACGCTGCAAATAAGTGACTGGAGACGTTAAAAGAGGGACTCTGAAATCCAGCTGCACACCTGCATTTCTCATGGTGTTCCCCAAATTCAGGATTCCAGTCTGACCTGAGACAGTGGCCATCCCGACGGGATGGGAAGGGAAGGGAAGGGAACTTGCAGGAACACACAGCGTCTTTTTCAGAACACCAGGTGTCAGCAAAACCCCAAAAATGGGGAGCGGTTGTCTGTAATCCAGCGGTTTCGGATAAAAACGGGCTCTGTGCTGTGTTTTGCGTGCATGGGTTGCATTTTTTAAAAATCAGATCTTTGGACCGAGTTGTAGATGGAACACAACATCGATCTGTGGTTCAGTTCTTCCATGTCATGCCAAGGACTTCTGGGGCGTGCTTCCCATTTCCATTGTGCTTGCGACGTCCGTGTTCCAGCTTGTGCTCGTTTCTGAAAGTTTCTGAGGGGAACTTGGGGGCTTTGTCCAATTTTGAGGGGTTAAATGAATCTTCTGGAATGCAGGAAGACGTGAGGCCATTAGGGATTGTGTGTGATGGCCCAATACCAAACCGATTCCCAACCACCTAATTACCGTGGGCCATTTTTAGAGCTGTTACTATTAGGTTTTGGATTTATCATGGTCCAAAAATGGAAATGCATCAGGACTCTCTGCACACCCCTATTGTTTCAGGCTGCCTGCAGTCTCTGGAAGACAATGTCTGAGCTAGTCAGTACTGGTTTCATACACAGAAGGGATTTTGCCCCCTGAGACCAGATCTTTAGAAAGAAATACTGTGCTGAAAATAAACACGCTGCTGGAGGGCGGGAGGGAGCCTGGGTTTTGTGCTGGGGAGCAGCTGGAGCCAGGCTGGGCCAGGATCCTGCACACGATGGCGGCAGCTCCAAAGAGCTGGAGATGGAGCTGCTGTTTCCCCTCTGCTAAAACCAGTTCCAGGTACCCCTGAAGCTGCTGTGACTTGGGGCCATTGTGCTGGAAGGAGAGAAAACACAGGAAAAACTGATCTGGGAGAAAACAGGCATATTGGCATTTGTGAAATACTGTCTGCCTCTCCCGTTTCCCCTCAAAGTGACATTTTAAGCCTCAGGCAAGGAGGTAGGAGGGCAGGTCTGGCACAGACCCCACTTCTCCCACTGAATTCCTCTTTCAGGCACAACCTCGTCTCTTTCTGTGATGCTTTCTGGCCAGGTTTACACAGAAAGAACAGGGTTGCTCCTAAAAACTAGGCTCAGCTTTTAGTTGGATGTTGGCTGTCGTGTTGCCTGCGCTGAGCAGGAGCACTGGTGACCCCCGAGCCTGTCCCGTGTCCACTGCCCCACTCCTGGGGCTGGGAGGGGAGTGGGGCTGGCAGAGGGAGCACTTTGTGTGTGCTAAAAACTTGCTGCCTTAAAATTCCTCTGCCTTCCACAGCTCAAGCTGAAGGAGAAGAAAGTATTCCAGCTGGCCAGGGGAATACGGGAGTTGCTTATTTGCATGTGATCCTCCAAAGCACGAGCAGAGCCCATGGTAAAGAGCTCTGAACAAATACGGACGGTTTATTTAATCGGCAGCCTCAGAGGGAGGCTTTCAGCCTTATTACCCGATCTCCACACCAAAACCATCTCTATAAACACCCTGGATACCTGATGATGTGTCCACCAAGCGTGTGGCACGCTGGGGTCAAACCCTGGTGGTACCAGCCTAGAAGGGAACACACGCCAGCTCCTGGGGTGAGTAGGGTGATGGGTCAGTGTGACACTGGCCAGCCCTGTGGCTTGGGTTCCCCTTCACTTCTGGGGTGTGCATTTGGGCCTGCTCCTTTTCCTTCTTGAACCATCTTTTCCCCATGGGAAGAGGAATCAGCGAGACACGGTCCAGGCCTGAATGATTTCGGCACCGGGAGCACCCACACCAGTTGGGCAGGGAGAACCCTGCTTACACCCAAACAGCACAAAACCCAGTGGTTTTGCTTAAAAGTGATGGGTGTTGATCCAACAAAAGTTGTTCTCCTTGGATGTGAGTGCATAACATGGAAACTAATTTTCTAGATGTATTTTTTAGGCTGTTTTTAAGCTTTCCTTTTTTCTTTTTTTGGGTTTTTTTTTTTTTTTTTCCCCCAAAGAGCGAAGCAAAAGCAGCCAGCGAAGAAGTTTTGGGGTGGATCCTTTTAATTTTTTTTTTTTAATCCGAAACGGATGATGCTCGTTCCGGGAGGGGGGAGCCCGAGCGCGGCCGCGCCCGCCGCCCGCCCCTCGCNAGCCCGCAGCCCCCCGGGAGCTGCTCGGCCCGGCCCGGCCCGGCGGTGAGTACCGGCAGCCTCCGAGGATGCCCCGGGGATAACGGAGCGTGGCGAGGAGCGGGGCTGCCCGGCGGGATCGTCTCCCGTGGGTCGGGTGGGTGGTGAGATACCGGAACGGCCGGTGGGAGGGCGGCGCTGGCCGGGACAGCGTAACACCGGTGTCAGCCACTGGATAGGGACCTGCAGGGCAGTGTCCCCCACTGGCTCGTCCCGAGGTGCGTGGTAGCGCTTCTGCCCTCTATCCCTTTGGACAGATCCTCCGTCCTCCCAGACAGACCCTTCGTCTGCTGGGACAGACCCTCCGTCCCCTGGGACAGACCCTTCGTGTCCAGGGACAGATCCTCCATCCCTGAGACAGACCTTTCATTCCTTGACCATCCCTCAGGACAGTCCCCCTGTCACTTCATGCTCCCCTTCCGCAGCCCAGGTCCCTTCATTCATGCACGGTGTGGGAGTTGTTCTGTTCCCACTCTCTGTGTGTCTGTATCCGCTTCTAAAGATGAACTGGGCATGCCACCTCCAAGCAAATGCCGGGGCATGGTGGCTTCACTCTCCAAGCCTGGGGATATTTGTAGGGTTCCTTCCTGGCAGCTGCTGCGAGCCCCTCTCCTTATCCTCTGGCACTGAGTCACAGGGGCGATCTGGCGAGTTGGAGGCTGGGGAATCGCAGAGTCGCTTCTTCGGGAGCTGCTTGCAGCCCGATGCTGCTCCAGCTGGCGAGGATATCCTTCATGCCATGCATTTTGGGGGGACTGGGAGGGTTTATGCTCATGGATGTGCTGCCTCTCTCTCCTCTGTGCCCGGCAAGAGGCTTTGTTCTCTGAGGAAGAGGCGAGCGGAGCGTTTCGCTCAGCAGTGTGAGGGTGCTTGGAGGATGGCAGGCACGGAGGTGTTTTCCTGTCAGCTCTGCCAGCCTGAAGACCTGATGCAATAAGTCTTTGTGTGAGTAACCCTAATTTAGGCAAGTGGCTGGACTAAAGCCAGTGGGGCTGGAGGACTTGGTGGGCAAACACACCCTCTGGAGCTGGTCACCACAAGGAGGGTGCAACAGGAAATAGAGGTGAGTAGAGAGCTGAGCTTCGGTGGCAGAAACGTCTCTGAAGGGCTGGGTCCTTGCTGCTGACTCCCCAGGGTGTGAGCTGCTTTGTGGAAAGGAATTGGGAGGATCCTCATGAACCTCGAGGACCAGGTTTGAACCTCCTGGCCATACACCCAAACCTCTCTGGAAAAGCTGGAGTTGCGAGCAGAGCCCAGGTGTGCTCAGTTCTGATCCTGCTCCCCTGTCACCTGCATCAGCCTCCTCGAGCCAGCCCAGGTACTGGGGCCTGTGATGCCACTGTGCTTTTCTGGAGTCATAAATTTTTTTATTATCAGCCAGAAATAGCCTTCCACCAAAGCCCGTTGGGGGCAGGGAATGGAGACATGGGAGGAGGAAGGCTGGGAACAAAAGCTCAGGGCATGTGGAAAGGAGCTGTTTTGAAGAAAGGAGTCAGTGGAGGATGTTTTCCTGTAGTTGCCTTGAGGAAATGCTGCCTTTGCTTTGGTTACAGCTGTGTGATAGCCTGGGACATACGTTTTCTGGTGATGTTTCTGGTGTTTTTCTTTCCCTGCTGTTGCTGCTGGAGCATCCTGACCGAGGTAATGTGGAGGGAAGGCGCGAGGGCAACTAGTGAGGCTTCCAAGTGGCCCCAAAATTTCATCTTCTTGTGGTGTAGGCAGCCCCTAGCACCTGACTTGGGTAGACACGCAGTCCTGGAGCTGCTCTCTAAGAGCCAGCACTGTCCCCAACCCCCTGGGGACAGAGTTTGCCAGCAGCCTGCCTCCACAGGCACTGTTGGCATGTGCCCCACTGTTCCCAGGACCTGCTTGGTCAGGAACACGGTTTGCATGTCTGGAAGGGGCTGCAGACACTGCCCTGTAGCAGTGTGAGGGTGGGCAGGGTTGTCCGACTGCTGCAAAGCTTCTCCCTCCCCGCTGCCCTTTGAGCTCCAGCTAAAGGGAACCGAGATCCTGAGGATCAACGGGTTGTCCTGGGGACATCCTTGCTCCCGGGGTCTGTGCTGGGGGACAGCGAGGGACTTCATGCTGGTTGCTGACAAGCTGGTGCAGTTTGTGAAGCCGTTGCTTGTCGGGGTTAGATGACTCCAGTGCATGGCCAGTCTGTGCTGTAGGAGGGGGCTCAGGCTCCAGGAACTGGGGATTCCAGTGTGGAAAAATCCTTTTCGGATTCAGCTGCTGGAGCTGAGCTGTGGATGAAGATGCTCTTTGCTCTGGGGGGATAGATCAGCTGCACAGCCCTCAGCAGTCCTCAATTCTGCTCCTCTTCCAGCGATCCCCCTCCCTCACCCCAAAACAGCGGGATTTTGCGGTGCTGGAGCAGCAAACCCTGTGATTTACCAGTCTGCCCAGTTGTGTACTGGAATTGCATCAGCTTTGTTTGCCTCTTAGCAGTCTCAGTGTGGCGTGTGAAGAGTCTGGGAGGAATAACTTCTCCTGCTCCTGTTACACTTGGTGGAAAGAGTTTGCCACTGACTTCAGTGGAAACCTCTGCCCGGGGGGAGCTGGCCGGAGCCGCTCGCGCCACCCTAAATCAGGGCTTGTTCTCCGGGAGCCGTCGGTGTGCTGGGAACAGAATTCCGGGTTAATTGATGAAAAAGCCGCGCTTGCAGCCTCCCGTCCGGGTTCAGGGCTGCCGGCTCTCATAAGGAACTCTTTATGTGAGAACCTTGGCTGGCGTTCAGAGGCAGGGTGGGGGGATAGAAGGAAAGGTAAAATTTTCTGGTGTGGTGGAGTAGCCTGGCGTTTGAAATAGTGCTCCTGGCAGGATGCAAAACCCACAAAACTGTGGGAAAAAAAAGAAAAAAATTGAACACTTCCCCACCTTTTCTGCCCCTGAAATCTTACAGTTTGTCTTTTAAACCTCTGTAAAATATTTGTGGAGGGACCTGAGTCATCACTTTTTGCTGCTTTGGCTCAGTTTCCTGGCTGCTGGCTTTGCAAGGTTACTTGTCAGGATCACGGGAGCAGGGGGAAAATTAATTCCCAGGAACTCAGGTGAGTTTGGAGATCATAACGTTGTTAAAATGCCAGGAAAACAAGTGAGTGTAAAATTCAGCAAGAAGGGCTCCAATTTCATTTGTCTGCTGCTTTTACTAAGGCCTTTTGTTTGGGAGCTGTCATATTTTCTGCCTGTAGCCAGCAGGAAAAATCTTGTGTCTAAAATAGTCGCCTTCACCCCAGCCCTGGATTTTCCATCATCACGTGATTCCAGAAGCTGAGGATTTAGGAAGAAACATCAGCTGTCGTGAGGCTGATTTTAAAAACGAGACAAGCTAGGAACACACGTTTTGCTATTAAACAAGTCCAGTGCTGTGCAACCATTTAAACCCAGTCTGATATTCCCTCGAGCGGTGTCTAAAGCTGTTGAGAAGGGGTCGAGAATTAGTCAGACGTCACTCTCATAAACCACAGCATTTTTGTGTCGCTGGCACACAATTCTGTCTCAGGGTGAAGCTTCACACATCAAGTGGCAGCATCTCTCTGCTGCAAAGCAGGCCAAAAAAATTAAAATTCTGTGGGAAAATGTTGGATCTTAGTGATGAAAATCCCGTCAGTGAAGGGGAAGGGATGGGGGGCTCCGGGTGGTGGAATGGAAGGGAAAGGAGAAGGTGGCTCCAGCCATGGGGACATCAGTGCTCTGCACGACTCGGTGTTGGTGTCCCAGTGCAAACGAGCGTTGCACATAAATACCCATGAATTAATATTTATTTATCTTATCAGCTCTGAAGCTCTGGCTGCTTTAGGGATGAAATGGTGCATGGGATGGAGGGACCTGCACAGCTGCCTGCTGCTGGGGCTGATCTGGCTGGCATGAGGTTAGGCTGACATGCAGTGAGGTCCAAAAGCAGTTAAGGATATTTCTGATCGCATAAATGATGATTTTTTTTCTTCCCCTCTCACATGTGATAGATGGTGTTGGCTGGGAAGAGGAATCCAATTAAGATTCAGAAAAGCCAGCATTTTTGTTTTCAATAGCATAGAAAAGCGGTTAATAAGTTAAACAGCCTGCTATATACATCGTGTGTAGTTAGTATGTGGGAGGTTCCCTCTGCACCTGTGAGGGAGCCCTGCTGGCTGCGTGTCCTTTGCAGCCCAGCCACCCTCCCCACAGCCCTGATCCGTTACATTCCATAGGGCCTGCCTTAATTAAATCCACTTTTTTTCTCCAAATCCAGTTTTGAAACAGATCTGTCCCCTCTCCTTGTGACAGCACGCCCAGCTTTCATACGGCTGCTGTAGGATGGGGCAGGGAATTTTTAATACTGGATGTTAAAATATGCCCCAAATCCTGAGAGTGCTGTGTCCTCCCTTCCTACATCTCCTGGTTCGCTTGTTTGTCCCACCCGCAGCACGTGTCTGACAAGAGCATCGCTGCCCTGGGGAGGCAGGAGATTTGCGTTCGGCGTTTCCCTCTTTCGGACGGAGGCTCCCACGGGTGCTGCCTGTGGCTGCTCCCGCAGGACTGAGCCTCCCACTCACCCGCAGAACGGGCAGCGTGGATTTCTGCCTGGGGAACGCAGTGGGTGCAGAGCGGGCACGCGAACCTTTTCCTTGGGTCCGCCTTGCAGGGCGGCTGTGTGCAGGGTTTGATGTGATCGCCACGATTCACAGCGACATCACGATGTTTTCTGCCCTGAATCACAGATTTCCCTAAATTGAGCCCCAGAGGAAACTCGTAGTCAAGCGAAAATGTGCAATCCTTCTCCGCGTGTCTGAGCCAAATACGTGCGTGCCAGCGGAGACGGGAATGGGGTCGCTCTGTGCGGCTCGGCCATCGCCGTGTGCCCTGAACGGAGGGAGCCGCTACACTCTCACCTCGCCCTGCTCCTTATTTGCCCTTTCTCCCGGGTGAGCAGCACGCCTGGCAGCACACTCGGGTCTGTGAGCAGGGCACGGTGCGGCTGTGGCTGCGGGACGGGCAGTGGGCGCAGGGCTGGCAGCAAGGCTGGGCTCTGCCTCCTGCACGGGCACCCCGGCGCAGTTGGCTGGTAGCAGCCGTCAGAGCCCCTCTGCTTTCTCTCCGGTTTGAGGAAGGACTTTTTCCTGTGGTTTTTTGTTGGTTTTTTGTTGTTGTTTTTTTTCCACTTTGTGATTTTCCGAGCACACTCCCAGAACGCGCCCAGCCCCTGCAGCTCCTCCCGGCCCGTGTCACCAATGGTGCTGCCTCCGTCCCCACGTCACGGCGGGGTGTGGAGGAGCGGGTTTTGCTTTCGTTTGCCAGCCTGGAGCCCTCGGCTCTGCGACGGCGGCTGAGGATTGCGGAAACATCCCGAGAGCTCAGGGGGCCCGCTCCCTTCGGAGCACTTGGCTCTCCTGCTCTTGGGGCCCGTGATTTCTCACCGGTAAGTGGGTTTAGATACTCCGGGGGGCATTTTCAGACTTCATCTGTACAGGGTTGGAGAACAGATTTGCTCTTTGCTCCCTGGTGACAGGGCAGGCTCTGCCCGAGCTGCCTCCATGCCGGCAGCACATAAAGGTGTTTGGTTTTCCTCTCACATCCCTGGCTTGCTGAGATTTCCAGTTTTGGAGTCTCTGCAGGTGTGAGCCCCTCTCTGAGAACCTGGGCCCATCCTCTGGTCCTGGAGCAGTGGCCAGGCAGCGGCCATGCCCCTGCTGTTGCAGAAGGACCTTTTCTCACCCCACAGGGCACAGGGGCTCTTGCCTTTCCCAGTGCCCTCCAGCAGCTCACCTGAGCTACGGGATGGCTGCTCGGGACAGAGCAGCCCCAGGTCCTTCCAGTTCCTGCTCAGATGGGGGAAGCAGCCAGGGTGGCAAGTTTGGTGGTCACATGGGGACCCTTGGTCAGGGCTGTGAGGTGGTATGGGAAGCAGGGATGCAGGGCAGGGGGGAGACTGTGTGGAGGAGTCACTCCCACCCTGCGCACCTTCAGTGTGAGCCAGGCTCTTCACTGATGCCACTGCCTCCCGGAGTCCAGCAGCTGCTGTGCCACGTGTGGGGATGGCAGAGAGGCTGCTGGAGGTGATGGATCCGTGCTTGACATCAGCAGTGGCTGTCTCAGCTCTGTATTGGGCACGGGAAAGTGCTTCGGAGTTGCTTTTCAGTGATGATATTTTCAAAATGAGATGAGCCACTTTGGGGGGGGTCCAGCTCTGGTGCCACAGAATTTGCCTCAGAGTCTTCTTGTGATCTGTGACTCCCAGGGCACCTCGAGCGACTTCTCTGGGCTCTGCTGATTGTCACCCCCTGAAGAAGCTTTGCTGGGTGCTGCCCATGTGCCAGTTGGTGCAGCCACTTGGGGTTTCAGCATGGTGGGCACTGCCCTCGCTGGCACCAAACCTGCCGAGAGCTGGTGGGTGAGAGCTTTTCTGGGGACAGCAGCGGTCTGAGAGGAGCTGCCACTGTGGGTGGGGACGGCCCAAGCATGAAATGGAGAAGCAGCCACTGTCACACCAGTGGCCACCAGCCCTTGAGAGGGAATTCTGCAGTGCCAGTGAGAGAAGCCCAGCTGTCAGCATGAGCAGCATTGTCTATCGGAGCCCATTAGGGACCGTTTCCATCAGGAAGGGTTCATTGGAGAAATCACTTAATTAGGTTGTCCTGAAACACTTTGTCTTTCTGTATCAGGCACCAAAGTATCTCAGTACAGTCCCCTTGGCTTCGAGCAGGCAGGACTGTGGGATTCATGTGTCAGGCTGGAAGCAAGAGCCGTACCTGGGCATCTCCGTCTGCTGGGTTTACCCCAAATCTCTGTGAACTTGGATGAATGTGAGCTCAGTCCCAGCCATGCTGCCTGTGCTGGGATGCTCAGAGGCAGTTTTCAGCCTTTCCCTGCCTCGTGGGAGAGACGAAGATCCTCTGACAGTAGCAGGTACCCGAGGAACGTCTACAGGGATGTACCAAGCATCCCCTTTGTGCCTCCCAGCCCACTCACCTGTGGCAGAGGCCCTTGCTGGGGGACCGGCAGCAAGGTGCTGTGTACGTGGCTAATTGCACCTCAGAGCAGAAGGGAACAGGCTGCTGACAGCACCAGGTGCAAACTGTGAATCCACTGAGCTGCCCAGGTGGGCCTGAGAGGCAAACATTCCTGCTTTGCAAAAGAATCCTGGAGATGACTCTGTTGGCAGGAGAGAGCCAAGTGACCACTCCGAGTAGTGGTGGTGTGGGGAGCTGCCTCGGGCTTCCATTGCAGGGCATCCCAGCTTTTCCTGGCATCTCCAGCTCCACGTGTTCCATGGTTAAGTTTTTCTGCTGCTCTGGGCAACCAGTTTCTGTATCCTCACACTCCTCTCCTGCTTCAATCTTCTGACAACCTGTTTTCACCTGCCCTTAATCCTCCCTCGGGTACTGTTGCTCTCCCTCTGTGTCTCCGCTGCCTGTGAGCTCAGATATGTGATTTATAACAACCCCAATTTACCTGTTTGATACTCCTCTCTCGTTTGCACATTCCTGAAAGGAATTTTGCTTCCACTATTGCAGTAGGCTGTAGTGGGACAGCCTTAGTGGGGAAACAGTCACAGGTGACTTTTGTGGGCTATTACAGAAATCATGGATCATCCCAAAGAAGGAACTCCTGTTCCCTGGGATGGACACAGCAGGATTTTGCATGGTATCACTGCTGGGTCTGTTTCAAATACGCCTGGTATTGGCTATGAAAAGAAATAACTTCTTTAATGAGAGGAGATAACTGATTTTAGGGCACTATTAAGATTGAAACCCGCCCCCCCCAAAATGTTTCACCTAAAGCACAGCTTTATTTTTTCCCCTCTTTTTTTCTTGTTAATGCTTAAAACAGAGCTTTAGCCTGGCCTGAGGAACTGCTGCTCATGGGGCTGCCCTTCTGCAGAGGGAAGGAGAACCTCTTCAGTCACGCCTTAATTTGCAAAACAGATATCTCCTTGCCCTCCTTCCCTTTCAGATAAAAGAGGAAGTAAAGATCCGAGGTTTTTATTCTGACCCTTTTACTCTTTGTAAAAGTGCTTTGGCAATCTGCTGTAGAGATTGGGGTGCCATGGGATGAGACTCTGCTCTGGCACTGCTAGATGTTCTTAGATATTCAGGGTAGCCCCAGGGCTTGTGTGCACCCCCAGCCAGCAAAACCCTTCTCTGTGGGATGTTGTGGACATGGAGCAGCTTGGAAGTGACCAAGCCATGGAGGAAAAGGTGCTTGAAAGTTATAAGCACAAAGACGCCCAGTTCAGAAGGTCCTGGAAGCTGGAGCCCAAGAAGGATTTGGTGACCATGTCCCTCCATTCTGGTCCTGCTCTTGTGACACCTCTTGATAGCAGGTGGGACTGTGGGGCCGTCAAACCTTCAGGCTTGTCCCTGAGACCCCTCCTTGGTAACCTGGCCGTGTTTCGGTGGGAGACTGCGTGTCTGCGTGCTCGGCACGGGGCCGGCTGCTGGGATTGTACACCAGGAGAATATTTGGCTGCAGATGCTGAGCGAGTCACAGGACTTTGTTCAGGGCAGCGATTTTGGGGAGAGGAGAACAAAAACGGGATGAGAGACTGGAATACAGATGATGGCGTGCCGACTCTTTCGGTGCCGGCTCAAATACCCCCTGAATTTAAAGCTTTTGTGGGGTGTTAGAATGGTGCTGGCTCGCTGATGGTACCTCAGATGTGAAGCCTCTGAGCTGGGGGGACCCGTGGCTGCTGCTGAGGCAGCAGCGGCTGAATCCACACCGTGCCCTGTGGAAGGTGCTGGATCCACGTGGGTGTAGCAAGAGGGAGGTGCTGGATCCATGCCAGTGCAGTGGGTGGACAGGTGGCTTTCCAGTGTTTCCTCTGGCTGGTGCTGGCCATCTCTCCTCATCCCAGTGCCTGTCCTGACCATGCGCACCCTGGGGAACCGGGCAGTCTGAGCTCAGGGGCTGGAGCACGGGTGATCCGCTGCCCACCAAGAGGATGTTTTGGTGTCTGCCAGCCCTGGGAAAAAAGGTTTTTCCACTGAGTCATTTGCTGCCTCTGCTTTTTATGAGACAGCACTGAGATCTGGGGGAAGGGGAAATGGAAAAACCCAGCCCAGGTCTTCTTGCTCCAGCAGGACCAGGCCCATGCCAGCACAGCTGCCCCACGTTTCCTTTTCAGAGGGAGCGGCAGACAGACAGCAGCAGAAATAGAACAGGCCCGGCTATTTTAAGACATCGATTACATGATCTGTGCATTAAAGAAAAATAATTAAGTAAAATCTTCACTTTAGCTGCAGCTGGCAACATGGGCTTGGGTGGAGCAGAGGCAGGGACGGGCGCCTTGGAGCTGATCCCCCAGCCACAGTGGATGAGCCATGAGGACTTTTACTTCTCCACGTGTTCCTCCTTGAAGCTGCGGTAGATGGAAGGTTGTCCACCTGTGCCACCGTTTTGGTGTCACACTGCCACTGTTGTGGCATCGTGCTGCTGGGCACGGGGAGTGATGGCCTGAGACAGGCTGGGTCTAGGCAAGGGGGAGCCACACTTGGGAAAGGGGCGTGGGTTCTGTTTTGGTGCTGTACGTGAGTGTGTGCAGCCAGGGATGGGGATTTCCTTCTTCTGGAGAAGTTTCTGGGTTCTTAGGGAACTGGGATGTTTGTGCCACTCTTTCCCTGAGCAGCAAGCTGGGATGAAGAGCTTGTGTTTACTGGTGGGGCTTAGAACCAGGCTTGTTTCTGGTGACTTAGCACCAAGCAGAGATCTTGGCAGGCAGGAGAGGAGGGCTCCAAGCCTTGAAGCTGGAGCTGTTTTCTGCTCAGAATTCACTGCAGCAGGGCTGAGCACTCAGGACAGCCGGTGGTGAGCCCAGAGCTCCCTCTCCCACAGCCCTGCCGGGATCACCCTATCCCTGCTGGGATCACCCTCTCCCTGCCCTCTATCCGCATTCCAGCTTGGAAGCTGAGCTGCGAGGGGAAAGGGCAGCAGCCCAGCTCCCGGCAGCACAAAGGCTTGTAAATACTCATACCCAGGCAAAACAAATAGATAGTATTAATTGGGGTTTCAATGCCAAACAGAAGCAGATGGTTTATCAAGGTGGAGGAAGGCAATGTTTGGGGGTTTCAGATAAAGTGGATGAGCCGGGAGCCACTCTGGAAAAACAAGACAAAAGGTATTGAAGCAGCTGCTGAGAAGAGCTCACTCTCCACTAGCAACCACAGCCACAAAGGTTTGTTAGTATAAATTAATCTGAAAATGCTTTTTCTTCTCTTTTTTCTCCCCTTTCTTCTCCAATGAACACCACTGGTGGTTTGTGACAAGTAAAATGTGCATCAGAAGTCAAGACTGTCCTGCGGGATGGGGTTTTGCACTAATAATGGTATAAAATGCATTTATCTCTGCAAAATGGCTTTGGTAGCAGACTTTTGATAAGATTTTAAATGGATTTTTAGTCAGGGCCCTGTAAATCATCCCTGTAAATCGTGCTGCAGGTCATGCAGTGGTTGTCACATTTGCCTTACGCTTCTCTTCGTTTTTTAACTTTTGCCAGAGCCACTGTTCTCTGCTGGCCTGGGAAGCCGAGTGGAGATGGGGCTGAATGAGGGGTGGAGCTGCCCTGCACCACACTCATCCTCACAGTCTCACCCCCTTCCCTATGATGATTTGCAGGGCAGAGCTCAAGTTTGCCCCTTGTAGCTTATGTCCGTGGTCTGTTGCTTGGGGACAGCCAGACAACAATCAGGTTTGTGTTGAAAGATGCTGTGGAAATGGGGCTCCTCACCACAAACAAAAGCCCAGCACGCTGGAAGAAGAGGCTGGGGAGTCCCCTCTCCCTTGAGGGGATAAACAGAAGATGTTCCCTTTCCTTGAAAACCTGTTATTTATGGAGCAAACTCACAGCAGGTCGTGGGTGCTCTGCTGGGCTCCCACTCAGGACATCTGGGAGATGGAGCCAGGAAAGCCTCATGGCTGAGACCTTGTGTGTAACTTAGAGCAGGAGGCCTTGCCTGTGCCCAGCTCAGCAGTGCTGACAGGATGTTTGCTGCCTCCCAGCGCTGAGGTTTGTCCCTGTCCTGTCCCACAGACTGCCTGGAGCTGCTGCCACCAGATTCCATGGCGTACACCGTGACTCCCACGCCGGCGGGGCCCGTCGGCTCCCAGTACTGTGTCTGCAAAGTTGAGTTGTCCATCTGCGGCCAGAACCTTCTGGACAGGGATGTCACTTCCAAATCCGACCCCTTCTGCGTCCTCTTCATGGAAGTCAATGGGAAGTGGGTGGAGGTAAGTCCTGATGTTGTGTGGATTTACTCCTCCTGTGTCCTTCTCTCTGTGCTCGTTCCTCCCTGAGCAGAAGTGGAAGCTTTTCTGGTGCTCCTGAGGCTGTGTGTGGCACCAGTGTGTGAATTCTTCTGTGTCACAACTGGTTCTTCCCCCATCAGTGCTTTCTGCTCTGTGCTGGGCATTGGCTTTAACTGGAAATTCCATTTTATAGCTGCAGCTGTACGTGGTTGGTCTGGGAGGGAGCAGGGTGGGCAGAGTGTGGCTGTGTAATGGAGGCAGGCACCTGTGTTGGGTGCAGCAGAAAAGGAGCATTAAGGGATTTAAATCATGTACACCAAACAACAATTTTCCCATTCCTGGGAAATGAGCCACTCATTTTTTCAGGTATTTGGCCAAGGCGCTGGTGAATCAATGGGCACCACCTCAGGTGTCCAGCAGCTGATCTCACGTTCAGCAGGGAGAGTGTAAGGGAAAACCTCACCTTGCCATGATCTGCAATTAACTTTTTTCAACAGCCTGGATGAGATTAATGAGCTTTCCAGCTTTGATAGGTGTCATCTCTGACCTAATTCTGCTTTTCAGGAATTTCTATTTCTGTCAGTAATGTCTCAGTCCAGCGGTTTTGATCTCAAAGCTTCCTTTGCAACACAAATATGTGGTGCTTTTAGGGGTTTTTTTTTCTTTTCCTCTGCTATTTTTAGCTTCTTTTTAATTGGCAAGGTAGGCACTGGACGTGAGCCTTGGGTGGCAGCTTGCTCGGTGCTCTGCTGCTGTGGGGTCAGCAGAGGTGGAATGAGCTGGCACGGGGTGTGGTGTGCTTGTGCCACTGAGCTGGCTCTGGTCGGTGGCACCTCGGGGACACTGTTGGGATCAGGATTCCCCCGGCACTCACATGTGGCAGGAGTGGTGTGGGGGTTTGGGTCGTGGCTGGGTGCCAGGCAGGGTCAGGAGGGGTGGGATTGCTTGTGAGAGCCTCGCTGGGATGTTTGGTGGACTCTTGGCAACTCATGCCACGTGGTTCAGAGCCACTCCCTTGTTCTGCGTGGATTTTGGCCACACAGACGTGCCCCTTGCCCTAAGATGAACCTCTCCTGTCTGAAAGTGATGGCCTCAATAACACAGCTGAAGTGCAGGGGATGGATGAGGACAGAATAAGGCCACTGGTGTGAACCCCTCCCACCCCACTGCCCCTTTGTCCTCCACACCAGATTAGGGACATATCCCAAGCCTTGGACCTGGTTTGGATGGTGGGTCTCCTCCTTTGGCACCAGCCCTGGTGCTAGTTCTGAGCTGGGCGGTGGAGCTGTGGCACCAGCTGATGCCAGCAGGAAGATTTCTGCTCTCTGTTCTTTCTAGCTGTCACATTTGTTCCCAAATACAATTATTTTGTCTCAGTGAGCTTAATAGGAATTAAAAAATCTTTGTGAATCAGCCTTGGAGGGGTGGGGGAGGGAGGGAGAGAGGGAGGGACAATAAACCACAGGCTGGGAAGTGAGGATGGGTGATGTTTAAATGTTCTGCCCGGTGATGTCATCTCGCAGAAGCCATGAAAGAGCTGACCTGTGGTGCCAGGAACAGGGACAAGGGACACATGACTCAGCCCTGCAGCTGCCTTTGTGCCATTGAGTCATCCAGGCCGTCCTGCACCTTCAGCATGAACTTCCCTTGGCACTTCAGACACCATCTCCCCATATTGGAGCATGAAGCACCTCCACGTGCTGGGAATGCTTGAAGGTCTCCAGCCAACCTCCCTTTGAGCCCTGGAAGACTCTCCAGCTGCATTCACTGAGCACAAGGGCTGTTGCTGGAGATGATTTCCTGGTTTTGTGCTTGGTTTGCAGAATCGTAGAATCGTGGAGTGGTTTCTGTTGGAAGGGACCTTAAAGATCACCTCGTTCCTAACCCCCTGCCGTGGCCCTTGCTTGAAGCCACATCCAACCTGGCCTTGAACACTTCCAGGGATGGGCAGCCACAGCTTCTCTGGGCAGCCTGTGCCAGGGCCTCACCAGGAAGAATTTCTCCTAAATATCTAACCTAACCCTGCCCTCCATCAGTGTGAAGCCATCCCCCCTTGTCCTGTCTCTCCAGGCCCTTGTCCAAAGTCCCTCTCCAGCTCTCTTGTAGCCCTTTCAGGTATTGTAAGGTCTCCCCTGAGCCTTCTGTCTTCCGGGCTGAACAATCCCAAGTCTCTCAGCCTTTTCTCACAGGAGAGGCACTCCGTCCCTCTAATTGTCTTTGTGTCCCTTTGAGGCTCTTCTCCAAACAGATTTGTTTAATTACCCTGGCTGCCTCTTAAAAACCCTTGTGCTTTTCTGCTTTTGGGTGGCGAAGGCACCTCTGTTTCTTCCAGGGACTACAGATCCATAAGCACTGGGGTGGAGGGGATGGCAGGAGCTGGTGGCAGGTGAGGGATGGTGTGTGAAGAGGCCTCATCTGTGATGGTCACCAGCAAGGTGATTTGTGCTCACCAAACCAAAGATCAAACCTTGTGCAGCTGTCGGCTGGGGCTTGGGATATTGTTGTGCTTCACACTGGCACTAGGCAGGAGATTAAACTGTTGAGTCTGGGTGTTGAAGAAAACCTTGGGAGTGATGGGGCTGTCTCAAGCTGGCTGGGATTGTCAAACCCTTCCTTCAGCCACCTCTTCCACAATGGAGCTGGAGATGGGAGCTCAAGTTATCGCCTTCATACCGGGGTCTGGGTGTGGAAGGACTGCTTTCCCTTGGTCCCTGGCTTCCCAGTAGTTCAAAGAACATGGAAGGACCTAAAATCCATCTCTGCTGCCTGTGCAGCCTCCTCTCCTAGGCCTGAAGGGTGATTTGTGTGCGTTGTGCTGCTGAAATAAAGCAGAGCTGCGGGTGCCCTCTGCTCCTGCTCCACACCATCCCTGAGCAGATGCTTGGCTCCTTCGGTGTACAGGATGGCAGCAGAGAGGAGAGGATCTGTGTGAAGCTGTGTGGCCCTGGCCAGCTCACAGCCCACTGGTGTTGATGGATTTGATTCCCTGGAGTGCAGCAGGTGGCTATTCTGGGAACACAGCGTTTACTTTAGTCGTTTCTTGGCAATTAAGACAGACTAAGCGAGCAATTTCAAAAAAACCCTGCGATCGTTGGGTGTAAATATAGCAAACTCACCACATTTCCACTGAGCCCCTCCAGAACCTGCCTTCTGTGCTGAATGAGTTTCTTTGGGACTAAGGTATGTTTTTGCTTGCTTTTTTTTTGGAGGCTTTTTTTGTGCTCTGCTTATTCCTGGCTCAGCAGCTCTGGCAGGCATCCCGCTGTCCCACAGCCCGCTGCTGCCCAGGGATGCCAGCACGGGGGCTGCTTTCCAGAGAGGTCTTGCCCTGGGATCTGGGATGCACAGGCAGCTCAGCCTTGCCCAGGACTGGGTGTCCTGGCTGCAAGACAAGGCGGAATGCCAGCTAGGGCCACGGCATGGCCAGAGGCTTCGTGCTGTCCCACAGAGAGATGGGATGGTCTTTCCTGACACCGAGGGCAGCAGCTTTTGATAAAATCACACTGGACAGTGCCTGTGTTTCCTTCTCTTTTAATAGTCCCTGTTACCATATCCTGGGATAACAGGGTGGTGTGGCAGAATGCCAGTGCTGTCATGACAGCTTCCACTGGACCAGCTTGCTCAGAGCCACATCCAACCTGGCTTTGGACACTTCCAGGGATGAGGCAACCACAGCTTCTCTGGACAATCTGTGCCAGGGCCTCACCACCCTCATAGGGAAGAATTTCTTCAGAATATCTAATCTAAACCTGCCCTTTGTCAGTTTGAAGCCATTCCTCTTTGTCCTGTCACTCCAGACCTTTGTCTAGAGTCCCTCTCCAGATCTCTTGGACCCCTTTACGTGCTGGAAGGTGCTCAGAGGTCTCCCCAGAGCCTTATCTTCTCCAGGCCGAACACTGATATCAATATGATACCAGCTGTTGCTCTCCTGACAAAACTCCTGCTTGCTTTGTGTGCTGCAGGATTTCCCCCTCAGCTGTGGGTGTTTCTTGTTGAGCTCTCAGGCTCTGCTGCCCATGCCCTTCCTGCCCCTTTCAGCTTCGTAAGGGTATTTTGCATGCTGGGCTCTAAACTTGCCCTTGTCTCATGCCTTTCAGGGTGTCTGGGGAGGAATATGGGTCCTGACATTAGAATTCAGACTCTCCTTGCCCATTGACTTCCAGAAGTAAATACACCTCAGCCTCAGTGTCCCAGTTTTCCCAGTTTCTAACACTTTGGCCAAAATCGTGGGAGTTTGTCTTTGTGCAAGCTCATGACAGGATCCCAGCTGGTGCTGCCACCCTTCCCAGCCCTCCTGCAGTGTGAGTTATGGGGTCTTGGAGCAGCATTCCATTACTGGAGGGCAGCATTCCGGGATCTCCATCGTGACTGCCCTCAGGATTTTTTTTTTTTTTGGCTCACACAAGGCTTTCTGTCCACCTGTGCCAGGCAGTGTTGTAAACCCACACTTCCACCAGCTGCCTGCCAAGTCTCCTCTGCTCTTATCACTGCTCTTGGCCGTGGGATGCTGCAGAGAGCCGTGGTGCTTCCCCTGTGACAGCGGGTTCCCCTCATGCCTTCCAGTTTCCATCACCCTCTCTGTGCCTGCCCTTCCAGTCCATTGGGGCCATCATTGCTTCCAGCCTGCTGGCAATAGCTCGGGGTGACAATGTCTATTGAAGTTTTGTCTCTGGGCCCTTCCTGCCTCTTGTTTCTACTAATGCTTGATGAAATCTATGAAAAAGGAACTGTGGTGATGTTCTTTTATCTTTTTTTCCTATGGAAGGCCAATAAAGAAGAAACCACATGGATGTTTTGGTTTGAGGTGTAGAGGGAAATGCAAGAGAGTTCTGTTCTGGCTCGTGACACTTCTTGTTTTGCTTGTCCTTGTTGCTGGCTGCACAGCCTGAAAGAAGCAAGTTTGGCACTACAGCTGTGAGGGTCTGGTTGAGAATCAGAGGTGTGTCAGAGCCTCAGCTCCTGGGAGAACAGGGCTTAGAAGCAAATGAAGCAATTCTGGCTTCAGTGATCCTCGAGTCCATGCCGAGCCTTGGCTGGGAGGGTGCTTCCATCCTGGCTGTTGGACGGGGTGGGTTGTCCAGCCCTGTGTACCCCATCCTCGGGGAGGCAGCTCTGCATGATGTGCCATTGTGTGTTTACATGGATCCCGTGTGCACCTGGGTGTCACCGCCTGTGTTTGGGGACAGCTCTGCTGAGGGCCTGGCCTGCTCATTCTGATGGTCCCCACTGGGTTTCTGGGTGGCTCTGGCTGAACTCAGTTTCAGTGGCAAAGCTGTAAGATGCACTTGCCTGAACGCCTCTTTTTCTTTGCAGCTGGACAGGACAGAGACAGCCGTGAACAACCTCAACCCAGCTTTTGCCAAGAAGTTCATCATTGACTACCACTTTGAAGAAGTGCAGAAGCTCAAGTTTGCCCTGTTTGACCAGGATAAGTCGAGCACGCAGCTGTATGAGCATGACTTCCTGGGCGAGTTCTCCTGCACGCTGGGCACGGTGAGTCTGAGGTCCCTGCAGCAAAGGGACCCCAAAACACATGGGCCACAGGGATGTGGTGAGATTGCAGCTGCTCTTCTTGCTTCATGCAAAGTTTTCTGGCTCCTTCCTGGAAAGACAAATTTAATTTGCTTGTCACACTTCAGCTGTTGGGGTTGAACTGTTCCATATCAGGGCCATTGTCTGTTTGTTCAAGTCTAAGCCAATCATGGTGTGGGTCTGTTCTGGTGCTGGCAAAGAGGCATCACCTGGGGGCTTTTGGAATTACTTCTCTCTCACCATGGGTTTCAGTCAGGGCCCTGATGACCAGTTGGATTTGGGCTTGGGAAACTTCCAGATATTTAAAGTTAGGATGCCTGCAGTCTGCCTTTCTATCTCAGTTTGGTTTTCCTCTTTCTGAAAGTTTTGTCCATTGCTGTTGTGTAGCAAAACATCCTTCCCGCTTGAGCATGTTGGTGCTGGAATGTGTCTTCTGCTCTTCCTGTGGAAAAGCTTTTGGGACACAATGCGATTTACAAGTTTTTGGAAAGTCTTTTCATTCATGAGCCCAGGCCCTGTTAGAAGCTGGCAGCTGCATTCTCCAAATGTCTTTGTCCTCTGGCTCAGAAGCAGGGAATGAGGGGGACTTTTCCGTCTTTTTGCAGCATCTGGCGGCTGAGGGCTGCTCTGGTACCTGGCACAAATGCAGAGGCTGGGAGAAACTGCTTCTGTTGTGCTCAGTGCTAGGAATGGGGAGGAAGGAGGTGCTGTAATAGGTGGGTCAGCATGAGGAGCCAGCCCAAGGTGATCAGGGAGGCTCATGAATACGATTGCTTTGTTGTGCAGACTGCAGCATGGCACTGCATGTGACAGGCAGGACCGGGGACTTTGCACTGCCAGCTCAAGAGCTGGACGTGTTAGAAGAGCACTGACATTTACAGAGTTTGAAGTTTAATGGCTGGAATTTTGGAAGTGCTCTGTGATGACCTAATTCTTCTCCTGCGGAAGTTAAGAGACAGTGCAGGCAACAGCTCTGGCCTGTGTTCAGTGGTTTAGCCCAAACCCATCCTTTACTGCTTGTTTGCTGTTAGTTACACATCCAGCTCCAGCGTGGGGCAGCTCAGCAAGGGCTGCTTGTGAAGGTCATGGCCTTGGTGGAAGCTGCAAGCAGAGAATTCATGGACATAAGGAAACAGAGCTGAAACCTTGCTGTTCCTGAATGTGGCTCTGCAGCAGTCCAGGGCTCTGCAGACTCATGTTGGAGAAGAACGTTATCCATATGCAGTGGGGAGGAAGGTGGAAGGGTCTGAACCATCCTCCTGCTTGTTGGGTCTCTCAGATGATCTCTTCTGATGAGCCCTTCTGGTGCTTGGGAAGGTGATTATGTCAGGAATGAGCCTGGACAGGCCCTCCTGGGCTGTGCTGATGCTGGGGACGGGCAGCTGTTGGCAGGTCTCACATCCAGGGGCTCTCTCAGAACAGCTCATGGTTTTGCCATGGTGGCATCACTGTCTGCTGTGTCTTTGGGCACGGCTGGTGGGCTTAGTCTGTCAGAAAGGAGAGGGCTTGGAACTCTGTAATCTTGCACCAGTATTTTCACTCTGCAAAAGAGAACTTGACCTGTTTTTGCCCAGTTTTTGCAGGAGTTCCCATGTCAGCTTCTTGGTGACATTTAGTCCACAACAAGACACCAGCTTGGAATGGAGGAATCCTTTAATCTCCCTTTTTCCCCTGAAATCCCGTTAGCCTCCTCTCCCTGTGGCCAGCATGGGCTCGCAGCACAGCCCAGTCACGGAGCAGAGGTGGACTGGAGGGGTGGCACGTGTGCAAGGGTGAGGAGAAGGGTGAAGTGAAGTGGATGGGGGCTTGTGGGTTCAGCCACCGTGCTGTGGGTTTCCTGGTGGCTGGAATTTGCCTGGTGAGATGTTTCCGTTAGGTCTCAGAAGAGGAGAGCAGCTGTGGGCAGCAGCAACTGTGCAGTAAGAATCTGACTTTCCAATTCTGAGTTTGCATCGGAGCTCTGTCAGATTAGCTGGATTGCTCAGTGCAGCTAATGAGGTCAGGTTTAAAAGGACAGTTGGATCATTCCCAGGCCTGTAATGACTTCTGTGGCCAAAGGAAATGTAGCAGGGATTAGACTCCAGGCTGGAGGGTGTCCATGATTTCTGCTAGGATCGCGAGGAGGTTTGTCCTGCCTGTACACGGTGTGGCACAGAGATCTGGTTACACTGGCTGGTGATTCCTGTGGATCAAAAGCACTGGGACTTGGCTGGCTCCTCACAAATGGAAAGGGGTTTTGCTTTGAAATTGCGAGAATCACAGGGTCACGGAATGGTTTGGGTTGAAAGGGACCTTTAAAGCTCATCTTGTCCCGAAGGGGACCCGCTAAATATGGGATCAGGGCACAGGTGGTTCCAACAGGTGTCTGGCTTTCCATGTGGGTGTCTGCACCTCATAAGGAAAAATTACAGGTTCCCCAGATCTGGAGGAGACTGAAACTCACTGAGCTGGGAAAAATCCTCAAGGATTTAATTAATCTCCCAGTTTATTCTGTCTATCCTGTTACAAACCAGAAGTGAAGGGGAGAACATGCCTTTGGGGGTGCTGACCCTGCACAGGGGGTCCAGAATGATGCTGGGGGAGAGCATCCAGCTTGTAATCAGGATCCACCCCTGGAAAGGTGTCCTGCAAGCAAGGTGCTGGCACGGGTCATGTTAGAAATGTGTTAAATGGGGTTTGAGAGATTGAGTGCTGATTTTGCTGGGGACAAATCGCAGTAGCTCTGTCTGTGTGAGGACCCACTCACTTCCTCCACTGGTCCCTGGGTTCGGTGGGCAGTGATGCTTCAGCCTCCTGTGCCATCGCTTCTCTGCATCGTGCACCCTGAGGGCTGGGCTGTCAGAGGTGATATTCCCACTCTCACGGTCATCCCTGGATACTGGTGCCTTTCTTCTACTGCTGCGAATGCTTAATCTGAATGAACTAACGTGAGCAGTGATCAGTTGCGTATGAGCCTGCTTTTGATCACTTGTACTATCGTGGCTTTATTGTCTTTGGCTCCTCTAGATTGTCTCCAGCAAGAAAATAACACGGACTCTCCTTCTGGGGAACGGCAAGCCGGCCGGGAAGGGGATGATAACGGTGAGTTTGCTCCTTTATGTTACTGCTGACTGTGTAAAGGTGGGTGGGGGCAGTGCAGGACACTCACGTGGGGTCCAGGAGATTGGGGTGTATCTCTTGAATATTTTTCCCTTTACCTCTTGTTTTTCTGGCCACTTTGGTCTGTTTGGAGGACAGTTTATATGGGACAGGGACAGTCTTGCCCAGTGTCTGTCTGGTGCTTAGCACTGTGAGTCTTCAACTTCTGCTTCAGCCTCAGAAATAAAAAAGACCTCAGTCCGGAGAAGTACAAAGTAAATCTATGCTGCTGTTGTTTGTTGTCTGGTACAAGGTGCCTGCTCAGACCTCTGTGGTGCAGCGACAGGTAAGAGGGCTCATTCCTTTTCCAGGGATGGGTGATTTTGTCTGTAGGATGAGGATGTGCCATGGCAACAACTCTCATAGCAACGGCCACTGAGTCTGATGCAGACCCCTTCGGGCAGTGGCCTTCCTGCTGCGGATCTCTTTAGCGACGTTTTTTTTAAAAAGAAGAGACTAAATTTAGGTGTGTTTCTGTTCTGCCACAGCTCCCATCATTTTTGGATCTCGGCTGTGTTGCGGGTTTTGTGAGATTTGCACATTTTTTGCAGCCGGGCTGCAAAGTTGTGGAAGGAAAGGCCAATAAGGAGTTAAACTTCTGGCAGGTTTAAAAGCACCGGAAAGGTTTAAAAGCCTGGGACCTGGTGCATCTCCATTGCTGTTTGCTTTAGAGGAAGGTATTTTTCTCTCTTAATTGCTGCAGTTAGTCTTTAGATGCGAGAGGAGAAGCCGCAGTGAGGTTTAGAAGCGGGGCCATTCCCAAGGCTCTTGACATCCCATCTGATGCTTGAGTGGGAAGAGCTGGAAAAGTTTCCAGTCAAGTTCAAAGGTTACGTGCCTTAGAAAAAGGAAGGTCCTGTTCTGTCACGAATGTGTCATTAAACATCCAAGGGGCAGAGACATCTGCTTCATTTCGTACAACTGATACGATTTCCTGATCTGGGTTTTTTTGCCCTGGCCTGGACTAAGTGATGGCAACAGGGTCGTGTGTGGTGGGCACCTCTCCCTGCTGCTTGGCACGGTGCTATGGACACCACTGGAGGAGCAGGCTTCAGGGAATTTGGAGCCAAAGCCTGACTTCCTTGCCCTCATTCCCTTCAGTTTTGCCCAACTATCCATTTTCTTAACTGAGATGCCACAAGGGTGAATGCAGCAGCAGAACCTTGGCTGAACAGATGGCACTGTGTGGGGGTCCCTAGGTTTGAAGAGTAAAGATCCCAAAGCACACTTCTGTGTTTGTAGAAGTCAATCCTAAAATCTTGCTGCACACCTCTTCTGGACACAGCGGAGGGGGTGCTGTCACTGTCCGTGCTGGTCAAGAGAAGATGCCAGCAGCAACCTGTGGCAGGGTGGCACAAGGACATTCCTGGCTTGTCTGCACAGCCTGGCTTTTACACAGCCTACAGCGAGCCCGAAAGTGCTGGATACCAGCTGGGCATGCTTTTGTGGGGCTCAGGAAAGGGCAAATTTCATCCACTTCCCTACAGCTCCTCTTCCTCCTGCTGGTTTTGGTGACTGCTTACACCCACCAGGGACTGAGTGGGAGAGAAAAGTAATGCCATGGCATGGCAATAGGGAAGTTCTGTATGGAGCAGAGGGGAGAACTGGGGTTCATATGCAGTGAATGGATCCTCTGTGGACCAAAGAGTTGTGTCCGCCGTGGGGAGGCCGGGAGGCTGTCCAGGAGCTGTGGCTCATCCCCTCACCCAGCTGCCCAGGCAGATGCAAAAGCTGCATCTCTGCCTCCTCATCCCTGCCAGCTCCCCAGCTCTCTCCTACGTGCCAATAACCCTCTGATTGCTCATTCTGTAGAAAATTGTCCCCTGGAGTTGTGCGAGTTTTTCTAAAAGCCTTGCTGTAATGTCACTGCATAACTTCAGTGCAGGACAGCCCCTGGTGAGAGCCAGCAGCCAGCCATGCTTGGGACACTGTGCACAAGGACAATGTCCGTGCTGTGCTCCTGGCTGTGCTGGTGCTGGCTCCTGCCCTCGGAGAAGGAGGGTGCAGCCAGGAATGCTGGGGAACAGCTCAGCCCACCCCAAGAGATCAGAGGAAGGAGAGGTGGGGAGCAGATGCTTGGGCAGGAAAAAAAAGGCAAGTGATTCAGAAAATGGCTCGTAATAAAAGTGAATAAATGTGGGTTTTTGTTATAAACATTCCCTTAAAATACCAAGAGACTGATTAGACCATATTCCAGACAAAACTGGCCCACTGGGGGTTGGCAGCCAAAGCCCTTCTGGAGCACGTGTGAATATAGTCTCTTAAACTGAAGTGGTCTGGGCTGTGCTCCTGCCTGCTGCAGCTCCTCAGGAGCAATCATGGAATATTCATCCTCGGAGCTGCCTCATCAGGTGGTTTTGTGGAGACATGGCTCAAGTCCTGGGTTCCACCAGCATCTCCCCTAAGGGATGGGATGGCTGTTTTTGCCATGCCCAGCCCAGGACGTGGAGGATGAGGTGGCACATCTTGCTGGCAAGGGTTTATATGGCTTCTCTTCCTCTTGGCTCGGTCCTTGGAGGCTTCTCCAGGTCCGTTGCTCGTTCTGTAGAAAATGAGCCCTGGTGCAGAAAAGCCATGTGAGAGCAAGTCCAGCATGACACCCAAGAAAGGGGTTGAGTTTTTTACCAGAAGCTTCATTTTTTGTGCTGAGAATGAACGCAGCCTTCCCTTGTCTTTCAGATAGCTGCCCAGGAGCTCTCGGATAACAGGGTGATTACTCTGAGCATGGCCGGCAGAAAACTGGATAAAAAGGTGAGTGGAGCTGTGTCTCAGTGATGCTTCTGTCTTAAGCTTCTGTCCTTGGATTTAAAGAATCCTGCTTTGGGTGTAGCAGTGACAGAAAGGAGTCCCACTGGAGAAAGCATCAGGGTGAAACTGGGTGAGACCCGCTGGCTGCTGGGTACAGCTGTGCCTCAGTTTCCCCATTGTCACAGTACTTCTTCCTTCATCACACGTCTTGAGATGGAAGGATTCTGTGTGGCACAGGAGCTGCGTATCACCGTGTCTCAGAGACAGCAGGTTTACTGCTTCAGTGGCAGTTGTTTGGAATTGCCTCCTGGCAGAGCTGGAAGTTTTGATGCCCCTTGACTCCGTATCTCAGATGTGCTGAGAGCTCCCGGCTTGTCGCCTTCAGCCCCTCTGGAAAGGGAGCAAACACCTGCTTCTGTATCAAACTGCAGGGCCTGCCTTCTCCAAGGAAGAGCTGTGGATCTCACAGAGGCAGGTAACTCATGAGCTTTGCTTTGGAGCTGATGCACAGGAAACAGTGAGCCTCTCTGAACGGCATCTTCTGACCTTGTTTACCAGGCAACCAGAGCTATTCCTCTTGAACCAGTGCTGTTGCTAAGCAATCGATGGGAATATTATTTTTTCCTTCTTCCTAGTCTCTCCAGAGCTTGTTTTATTGGCAGGATGGCCCTCAGTTTCTTTGAAAACAGGGTAAAGCAAGCAGCCAGGCAGAAGGGTATTTGCTGGGGCAGAAGATGTGGTTCATCCAGTCCCATTGTCCAAACTGGATGGATATCTAGTTTTTCCAAGTGTTTTTTTCCCACCTGTTGGAAATGGCTGTTTTCTCACCCTTCTACTTACCTTGCCTAGTGCAAGGAGCCAAATGCCCCTGTTAAGAGGTAACAAATAACAAACAGCTCCATTTCATCTCTGGGTGTCAGCAGAAAGATTGTGCTCGGTGGCCGCCTGCTGTCCCCAAGAGCTAACAAGGTTTCTTTGCCAATTCCCATACTGCAGGACAGAGTTGCAGTGCTCAAAACCCTACTCACGAGCAAAGGATGCTCAGGTCACTTCATGCAAATTAAAATGGCCCTTGAACAAGGAAATTGGATGGAAAACAGTATTTTTGGTTATGGATGAAATGCAGCCGTGGGAGCTGGGTAAAACTTGTTTAAGCTTAGGAAAGACAGTGAAAATTTGAATAAACAAAAGAAAACCCAGACTAAGGTTGCAGCCTGGGGAGTTACAGCATCCTGTACCACACAGCATGGAGCTGGGGAGCACGGCTAGAGGCTCAGGCATTATAGGAAGGGATTGGATCTCACAGGATTTTGCGACAGGGTCATGGGATCATCTTTGGGGCACACACTGAGCTGAAACTCTGGGCATCCCTTACTGGCAGCTGTGCCACAATCCCTGCCTGGAGCTGTGCTCAGCGCCAGGCAGCTCCTTCTGCCATGGCTACCCTGAGGCTGGGACCTCTCCGAGGCTGCAGGCAGGGCCCCCTCCCCATCACGTGGCCATTCCCTCCACCTGCAGCTCACCACCTTGATTTAATTGTTGAAGCTGCAAAGCGGGAGCATGTCAGCAGCAGATTCAGCCTGAGGCTCTTGTACCTTTTGTCAGATCAGCTCTTCGGAGAGTTGTTGAAAGATAAAATACTTTGCTGAAGAGGAGGTGCTTCCACCTGGGAGCAGCCATGTGAAGCCCAGAGCTGTCTGTGCCGCCACAGCGGTGGGGACAGCAGGAGAGCGGTGATGCTTCGGCATGGCTGGGGGACAGCAAGCGCCGCGAGCCAGGACTGCTGCTGGAAGCTGTGATTTAGGGAGCTGTATCCGCTGGAAGTGCCAGCTCTGCCCTCCTTCTCCATGGCGTGCAAAAACCAGTTTGGATCGTTTAGATTCTTGGATCAATTTGCAGATTGATCTGGTCTGCTGAGCTGCTTTGGTTGCTCAGTTTCCATCTCCCGCCAGGTTTGCAGGGGTGAGATGTGTGTGGGTTTGATGTTTTTAAATAGCAGCCCACAATCTTGTGGCTTGGAGGCATCTCCTGCCCTGCCTTGAACAGAACAAGGCCGACCGGACTTGCCAGCCAGGCTGATCCACGTGGGATGGCAGCAGACATCCTTCAAAGCTCCCCGCTGCCCTCGGAGCTGCAGCCTCCACTGGCCCACGCTGGGCTGGTGCTGGTGAAGCTGCCTTGGGTTGGAGGTTAAGCCAGCACAGGCAGGGTCGGGTACCCACCACTGGTTCTTTAACCCATCTGTGAAGCCTGAAAGTGCCAAGTCCAGGTGGTGGGTGAGCAGGATCAGAGCTGTGCTGTAACCATAACGCTGCAGGAAGGAATGGCTCGTGTTTCTATCCTACAAACATGTGAAAAAGGGCAAGAAAAAAATAACCTCATCTCACCGGAGAGCATCCCTGTGAGCCTTTATGGTCTTGCTTCTCTGCAGAAGAATTTTGACGGAAGCAGGTTGTAGTTTCCCCAAGCCAAAACACTTTGCAGTGATTTGCTTTTCTGGCTGGCTTCTGAAACAGGATTTAGATAGAAATGTTGACAGATTTTCTGCTGGGACATCGCTAGAACCCATGTGCACCCCAGCTGCCATCTCCTGGGCTGGGTGTGGACAGGAGATCCTGGAGTGTCCTTGTTTCCTTCTCCTCCATGCACAGCCCCTCGCATCCCCACTGCATCACTCAGAAGCCCAAAAAGCTCCTGTTCAAACCCATGAGAAGTTCCTCCAGCTCTTTGAAGGACTCAGACACCCACCTCCCTCTAGGAGGAAAACCCAACTGAAATAACTTGAATTCTTGATAGATCGTCTGGAATATTTGGGACTTAGTTTCTTGTTAGCAACTTCTTGGTTTTTTCTGAATGGGAATGAAGTTCTGCCTAGACGAGCTGGAGTTTCCCTGTCGGTGCCACCAGCGCCTCCCGCCTCGCCAGGCTGCGGGTGCCGAAGCAGCCCCCGTGCTGGTTCCCAGCAGGGGTGTGTGTGTATGTGTACATATTCCTCATGAAGCAGCAGCCCTTTGTCGGGGGATTATCTGAGGAGATGCTGGCAGGAGCGGCAGCACACGCTGACTCAGGGCTGCGTATCTCGGAGGGTGTTACATGATCTCTGTCAACACCAGGGCAGCTCGCTCCTTAAAGATTTCCTCTGCTTATGCTTTACTGCTGTGTGTAGGAGGGTGGATTTTTTTTCCTTTCTCCCCCAAGACACTTCATAATTCTGTTTTTCCTTTGAAGCTTTGGATGTTTTTCCAAGCCCAAACGCAGCTGCCTCCCAGCTGGGGTTGTTTTCCGTGGCATCTGTGTCCAGAGAGCTCGTCGGGTACAGGCACACGCTGGGGTGCCAACACACCCGCCGTGCCAAAATCTGGTGGGGGAATCAAGGGGATTCACACAACCAGGACAGGGAGGTGGCAGGATGCTGCCCGTGGGTGCTGCCTGTTGGCCAGCGTGCCTGTCCCGGCCCCATGAGGACAGGAGAGTGTCTGCGGGGCTGGCACTGCCAGGGTAGCATCTCTCTTGGACCTCTGCTGCTTGCAGAGCACCGTGTAACCCATCCTGTTCTTCTCCCTCCAGGACCTTTTTGGGAAGTCAGATCCCTTCTTGGAGTTTCATAAACCAGGTGACGATGGGAAGTGGATGCTGGTTCACAGAACAGAGGTGAGCAGAACTCCAGCCTGAGCTGCTGAGACACCCCCATCCTCCATCCTCACATCAGCCCTTCGTGGTGTTATCACCTGTAGAGCAGGGTGGGATCCAGGGATTTCAAAACCTTACAGCTCTCTTCCTGGTGTCCACCTGAGGCTGCTGGACTCCAGCTGATGAAGATTCACTGAGGCCAGCAAAGTCTTGAGATCTTTTCTGTACTATCCACTGCTGTATCTAGCATGCAGAAAGGGAGATGGTCTTGAAGCCCAAGATAATCTCTAGGCTCATCCTGGGCTTGGACTGAGCCCTGGACCACTCTCCCTCCACTTGCAGCGGCATCAGAACGAGCTGTGAGCTGGGGAGATGGTGGAGAGAGGTGGTGTGAGGTGGGGAAAGGTTGAAATGAGCTTTTGCCACGCCTTCACCTAAGCTGGGTGTTCAGGCACCTCCAGTTTCAGTGCACGACCACTTGGTCTCGTTTCATTGAACCAGAGCCACAGCCAAGGAGGCAGAGACCCAGGGTCTTGGTGGGTCTGATCAGGGCCAGCTGACCCTTCCTCTCCCTCATTTTTACCTGCTGTGATATTTTGATCTGAGCTCCCTCTGGTTCCGTTCTCAAGCTGCTAAAGCCAGTGGTGTTAGGAGTACCAGGCACAGCATGGGCAGGGAGAAACAGGCTGGCTTCTGCTTTAACAATGGACTAATAAGTACTTTTCAACTGCTTTTTTTCTTCTCCTCAAAGCTTGTTTCAAGGCTTTTTTAGTTTGCACATAGTTCCTGGCAGCTGGCAGAGAGAGGAGGAGGAATCACTGGAGGGGGGAACTCACAGCAGCCTCCGTGGCAGAGGAGGAGCTCCGTTCCACCCCATCTCACACCCTTCTTTTTCCATCCCTTTTCTTGTCCCCTCGAAGCCTGGTTAAGGAGCCTGTTGTACCATCACAGGAAACTGCTGTAACAAAACACAGAGTGAGCTCAGGTGGAAGGAGAAAGTGGTGTTTATTTACAAAGTCTCTCCATATGTTTGGTTTTACCACGTCCGTGCAAAGTCCACGGGGATTTCCTTCACTCACACACCCACGGGCACAGGAGCACCAGGATGTGGATAACACCCTATGTCCTCTCATGCCAATACAGGCCATCCTTATAATCCCAGCTCTGCTGTTTATTTTTTGGTGCTTTCCCACACACCTTTCTTTGCATATTTAGTTCATCTCAACCTTAGTATTTCTCCTGTATTCCTGTGGGAGCAGGCTGGGACCTTGCTTGGTTTTTTCCTCATGAATCAGTGTGGGTAGCTGGGCTTTGACTCAACAAGAGGTGTTTCTCAGATGTGAGGATTTGGAGTGGCCTCCAGCCCTTCCTCCTGGAAGAGGCATGGGGTTTGGGAAGGTGACTGTGCACCAGCCATTGCTGGGATCTCCATAAGCGTGTCGGGTTTGTGGGGAGCAGTTGTCTGAGTTACTGCCCAATATCCTCCATTGTCCTGTCTCACTGGATCAAGGTCTAGCCGAGTTTTCTTTCAAGTAATGGATGCTCCAACAGCCTCCACCTTACCAGCCCTGAATGCATCCAGCTGCCCTGAGAGGAATCCCACATTAGGTGCCCCATCCCTGGAAGTGTCTAGGGCCGGGTTGAAACAGGGCTCGGAGCAACCTGGCCTAGTGGAAGGTGTCCCTGCCCACAGCGGGGGTTTGGAGCTGGATTATCTTTAAGGTACCTTCTAACCCAAACCATTCTATGATTCTGTGACCATCTTTGTGTTTTGAGGCTGCATACAAAGAAATAAAGTTCTCCATTCTTTCGGTGCAGGAATGTAACCAGCTCTCAGTCGGATGCTGGCATTTCTCCTGCCACAACGGACAGGGCAGGTCTGACAGGGCAGGGGTAGTGCCCTATTGCAGCCTGTTACCTAAGCACAAGTGTGAAAGCTCAGCTGGAGATGCTGGATCCTACCCCACCCACCTTTGGGGGCTGGCAGCCTGGGGGCAGCATCTTGGGGTGTGTGGGCTCCCCCTGCTCTCCCAGGCTCCTGGAGGAGGTTTTTACAAATTCACCTAAACTGTTCCTGCAGTGTCAGGGTTTCCCCCACTCTCAGTAAGATGCTCGTTCCAGGTCCCATGCAGCTTGCCCGCAGCAGCAGCCATGGATCTCTTCCTCACTGCTCTGTGCTGTGACTGTTCCAGCTGCAAAGATCCCAGGTCCTCCCCACCAGATATCCCCCATGTTTGCCTTGCAAAGAGAAAGGTTCATTTGCTGCCCGTGCCTGACTTTGTTAATATCCATGTGAATCTCTGTGAGCACCACACCTTTTGTGAAAGAGGATCTTGGCCTGGCCCGCAGGCACCTCGATGTACACAGCATGTGCCTGGAGCCCGCTCCAGTTTGCTTAGGTTTCTACTAAGCCATTGCATTCTCTCAGGAAATGTCAGAAAGCATCAATTAATATTTCTCCAGCTCAGGCAGCAGATGTTACACAGATGAGACAAGAGAGCTTAATGTGCCCAGGGCTGTTTTGGCTTTCCAGGGCTGGTTGCAGCATCTTGCTGCTCCATCTTCTCGGGTCAGACCCCAGATGGATTCAGGCTGTGTTTGGGTGCCGGGGGGCTGTAAGCAATGAGTAGGGGGCAAGCAGTGGGATGCAGAGGGCATAAATAGTAGCTGCTGTCCTGGGAGTTGTGGGGTGAGTGGCTGTGCCCGTGCTGCCCAGTGTGTCACAGCTGTTCTCTCAGGCAGTTTTTTTGAATTGCTCCCAGAGGTGGATAAATCACTCAAGGCAATGAAAACAAACCCGATTTAACTCACACGTGCTGCAGCCTGAGAAGGGGAGGCTGCTGTGTCTCAGTTATGGAGGCAGAAGAGGGCCGAGACAGCTTGCCTGGCCTGCCCCACTGGGAACCTGGTTCAGGGTCGCTTTTGGAGATGCATCCCTGCTTTGTCCTGATCTCTGCCTGTGGATGTGCCTATTGTAACAGCATCCCTCTGCTCCCACCCCCAGGTGATCAAATACACACTGGACCCCGTCTGGAAGCCGTTCACTGTGCCTTTGGTGTCACTGTGTGATGGAGATATGGAGAAGCTGATAAAGGTAACGGGGAGCCCCCCGTGTTGTGGGGATCAGCCTCTGGGATTGATTGTGAAACATCTAAACCTCCATGGCTGGCTTATTAAAAAACCCAAAGCAACAAACCTCCAAAACAACTAAAAACACCTTGTTTGGGGTCTCCAGCAGGAGAGGTTGGGGACTCCAGCATGTTTCCTTGCAGGAGATCGTTCCTGTGTCTGAGGCTGGTTTGTGCTCCTTCCACCCCAGGTGGTGTGTTACGACTATGACAGCGACGGGGGACACGACTTCATCGGGGAGCTCCAGACCTCAGTGGCCAGGTTGTGTGAAGCCCAAGATGCCTCTCCGGTAAGTGCTGACATGCTTTTGGGGAAGAATGAGGAAGGGGCTCCTCGGGGTTGGCGATAGACTTTGGTACTTGCACCCTCAACCTGTGCTGAGAAGAAGCCAAGTCCAAATTCCTTTCTCATTCCACCCGCACCGTGAGTGACCCAGGCTATGGTTGTAGCTAAAACATCTGAGCTAGAGAGCGCTGCGGCAGGCTCTGCTGAAAATCAGGCTCTGCTGGGATGTCTGAAGCAGCACCCATGATTTGGGGGTGCCCTATGGTTTGGGGGGCCAGAAGGGGAGGTGTGCCTTGCTGCTGAGGCTGCATCTGCAGCAGGGGCAGCGTGGTCCCCAGGAGTGCCAGCTCCCTTGCAACACCACCCCAGTTTTGTGCCAAAGGTGTCCCCGTTTTCCCCTGAAGTGCTGGCCAAGACCCTTGGCAGGTGCCTCCTGACTGAAGGAGTGTTGTGAAGGCCCCTGGAGAGCAGGGCTTCGCACTGCTGTCTTCACTGGGGTTGCAAACCGGGAGGAGGTCGTGGCCGAGGCACGGCGGGGTGTAAAACACCGTGTGTGGTGCATTGAGTTTCCTGTCTGGGGAAACTGGGGCACAGAGGCATGCAAGTGCCCTGTCTGGGACTGCACAAGGTGGTGGTGCCAGAGGCAGGCACTGAGCCCATTTTTCCTCTGGATTTGCAACCTATAGCCTGGCAATAAAATCTTCCCTTTCAGCGCTGGAGGGAGGGTACCCCCGGGACATGGTGCTGGTGGCATCTGCAGCCACGTGGCACAGCCCAGCACTGCTCTCACACCAGGGTCTGTCTTGTCTGTTACAGCTCGAGCTAGAGTGCATTAACCCCAAAAAGCAAAAGAAGAAAAAGAATTACAAGAACTCTGGGATCATCATCGTCAAGTCCTGCAAAGTGAGTATGTCACTGAGATGTTTCCCTCAGCTCCTGGCTAAACTCGGGTCTTCCTGAGCTCCCCCATCCCTTCTGCCTCTGCCTCCCTTGTGTTTCCAAGGACAGGCCCTGCATAGCCTGAGTAATGATGACAATTGATGAAACTCTGTTTTTTTGTTTTCTCTTTCAGATAACCAGAGATTTCTCCTTCCTGGACTACATCCTGGGAGGCTGCCAGCTGATGTTTACCGTAAGGACGTTTGCCTCTCTTTGCCCAGTAATAGTAACACCTATGAAATGGGCAGAACTGGGGAGGGAGGTTCTGAGTGAGACTTGGCACCAGCTTGGGGTGACTTCTCATGACAGTGAGGAGCTGCCCGTTTTGCTGTTAAACCATGTGGGTTTGGGGGATTCTGGGGATGCTCAGGTACATCCAGTAGCATGGAGGGAAGCTGGCTGGACTTTGGCTGAAGGCCAGACTTTCAAAAAGACCTTCTGACCCTTCACAAAATGTCACCAACTTCTCTCCCCATTTCAGGCTTTAGCCACCCTTATTTTTTTATGGAAGCTCTCCTTATTCTGAACCCAGATGAGAGGCTTTGGGATGCTAAAGAGATGGTTTTCTGCATTTTTACTGACATTTCCACCTTCTTTCAAGCTGGACCACAGCTTATCAGGAGTAAATAAGCAAGAACATGACAATCCTGAGTGAAACCACCACAATGCAGGAGTGGGGTTCTCAGTTTCTGCAAACTTACCTGGTGCAGTATCCAGAGAGCTGCAGGCACTCGCAGTTAGTTCAGTTTGTATTTTGTTGTTTTATCTGAAAACATGATGGGGGAAGAGTAGGAGGAGGAGGAAGAGTTGCCATAGGAACAGCAATGATTGGGAGAGCTTTTTGTGTGCTGTTCTGCCTCTGTGTGCTTTGGTCTTGGTGCTGGAGAGTGAATAGAAGAGAAAATCAGTGATTTTATTGGTAGTACAGATTTCTTGCATGAATTAGGTTTGAATGCAGAAATCTTCCCCCCGTCTAAAGATCTGCTGATAATTGGAGGGCTCCTCCTCCTCCCAAGGCATCTTTGGTCCAAAGGGTGTGTTTCCACTGGGTGCAACACTGCAGAAACACCTGAGCTGGGAGGAGGATGCTGCACGCACCCCCTGCAGTTTGGAAAGGCCACTGGCGTCCTCCCCACCGAGGGAGGGGATGGGGAGAGAAGGGCTGAAGCCACAGAGAAGAGGGTTTTGGGGCCAGTCACATGCCTCGTGTTGGAAGCAGACCAGCTGTGTCCCTCTCAGGCCCATTGCCCAAGTCCTGCTCTTGATGACTTTGAACATTTCCAGGGATGGGGCAGCCACAATTTCTCTGGGCAACTTGTGCCTCACCACCCTCATGGTGCAACATTTCTCCCTTATCTCCAGTCCAAACCCACACTCTTCCAGTTTAAACACATGTTCCCTTGTCCTGCCATGCCTGTCTTACCAGCCACCCTGGCACGAGGTGGTGGCACGTCCTGGGCTGTGATATCTTCTTGCCCCAGCCAGGCCAAGGTCCCTTCTCAGGCAAACTGCCGTTCGTCCTCCCTCATTACAGATACGGAGCAAAATCTCCCTCAAAATCCCTGAGCTCAATTTAGCCAGCAGAGTTATTTTGGGTTTGCCTCTTCCCAACTCTTCCTTCCCAGTCATATCAAATTGGGTGGCTCAGCATCTCGCCTCTTCTGACCAGATTTATCTGGGTCTGAGATAGGCATTTCTACAAATGCCTTTAAATAGAAAGCCTAATTGAGGAGGGAGGAAAATGAGTGCCTTCCTGACAGAGTCCCCTGAGAGCTCAGCATATATCGGTCCCTGGGGAAGCCTGGTGAAGAGCAGGTCTTCCTGCCTGCAGGGAAAGATCTGCTCAGGGTTGTGATTCTTTGGTCAAAGACCTTGAGATCCAGATACCCAGATGGCCCTGGCTGCCTTGGTGCCGTGGGGCTGGGAGATGGGCAGTGAGAGTCCTGAGCTGGAGGTGGTGGTGGCTTGCTCCAGGAGTAGGGGCTGCTCGGGGACGCCTTATGTGATGCTCTTTGATGAAAAGTGGAGGTGTAAGAGTGAATGACTTTGCCTAATGTGGTATTCAATCAGCTTTTTGCAGGGAAGGTGAAGAAATGGATTTTGTTAACCTTTTTCAAAAATTTGAGGTTTGGTGTTTGAGGGAGCTGTGTGTGGGCCTCACAGCAATGAAGGCTTGGTGGCCAGGTCTCTGGTGGCATTTGCTAACAGAGAATGGGTTTATGCATCTCTCTTGTCTTCCAGGTTGGGATTGACTTCACAGCTTCCAACGGGAACCCCCAGGAACCCTCCTCTTTGCACTACATCAACCCCCTGGGGACAAACGAGTACTTGTCGGCCATCTGGGCTGTCGGCCAGATCATCCAGGACTATGACTCGTAAGCACCGTGCCCTTCTGCCACCACCCCTGTTTTGCAGATGTTTCCCTGGCTTCCCAAGAGGCTTCTGGGAGGCATCTGCCTTGATCCAGGGCTAAGTAATACCTTGAGGATGTCATTTACCATAAACATCAGGATGCAGGAGGAGAGGGTTGGGACAGGCTTTCTCCTCTCCTCCCATTGCCGCTGTGGAGAGGAAAGAGCGTTAGCAGAGGTGGAACATCCTCTGCTGGGGGCAGGGGCCCTCAGCTTGCTGTTGTTTACTGTTTACTGTGACCCCAGATTGCCTCATTCCTCAGACGTCCTGAGGAGCGGAGAAAATATCAGAAAAATATCATCTCAGACACTGATAGAGAAAACAAAACAGAAGTCTGTTGCTCTCACTGTGATGGCTTCTGTGACCAAAATGGATTGTTCATTTTTTAAAATCTCCAGGGTTACGTGCCTGCAAGAGCCGCCTGTGTTTGGGCAAGAGGATGCTCTCGGTCTCTATGGGAAACAAATGGAGCAAAGCTGGACTCTTTTTTTCTCTAAAGATCAAATTCGAGGGGGAATATCTATTCTCTCTGTTCAGCTCCCATTTAAAAGCAATATACGTTCTGGCTGTGCAAGCCTGCTTTGTGTGTGTCAGTACACCCATATGTTTTCTTTCTTCTCTTTAGAGACAAGATGTTTCCTGCTCTGGGATTCGGCGCCCAGCTCCCACCAGACTGGAAGGTGAAGTGCTGTGGCCACCTGAGTGTTTGAGATGGGTTTGTCCCGATATTGCCTGGGCAGGAGCAGAACTGCCAGGGCTTGGTCAGGGAAAAGCTGCTGGGGAGAGGGGAAGTGGGCAGATGTGGAATCTCAGCCGGTGAGATGTGTCGGTGTGGGTGGGCAACAAGGCAAGGATGGGGCATAAGGAGCCCATTCCTTCGTTCTGCACCGGCATGAAAGCAGCAGCTCCCTGGCATTAATGGGCAGAGCCAGGCATTGATTCATTTCCTGGCAGAAGGCAGGAACAGTTCTGGGGAAGGGAAAGGGCCTCTGGATGAATGTGTCAGACAGCAGCTAAGTCTGGAAGGGGGCTGGGAGCAGGGGAGCCTTGGTGTGATGTTGCACAGGCAGAGCCTGCAAGGACTGAAGCAGAGGAGCTTTCCCCAAAACCCACCTTGATCTTTGGTTAGGATTAGACACTGGTCCTGCAAGGGCTGAGCTGTGCATCCTGCTCATCCGGAGGGCAGGGAATGGGGCTGTTCCTGCAGCCTGGCTGGCAGATGGGGAGCATCTTCTCACGGCTGAGACAATGTGCTGGGACACCACCATCATTAATTACTGGCTGGGTCTTTTGGCCGCGCTTTGCTCACGCCCTTCATGTGCATTTTCTTTCTGCTCGCTGGGTTTTGAGGCGTTCCCAGCTTCAGGCTGGGGTTGAATCTCAGCGAGCCCTTTGTGTTCTGTGGGAGGGGAGCTGTGCTCTGGGCTGAGCACAGCGGGGCACGTAAGTCATGAGCAGCTGGGAACTGGGCTGGGAAGCTCTTCACTGCCAGCCCTCGTGGCTGGGGATGTCCTGCCCGCTCCGGCTTTGTGCTTTTCTCTGCTCCCGGCAGCCAGAATTCATATGACTCAAGTGTGAGCTCTTGCTGTTTGCCAGCCACAGGAGGAGATCCCTCCATGTGCACTTTGGGGCTGATTCATCCTCCTTGGCCTGCAAATGTCTCTGGTCTGTCACTTCATCACTTTTGTTGGGAATATCTAGGTAGGCAGCTTCCAAGGTCTAAGAGCCAGCTGCTGCCAGGGATTTGTTACTTGGGGAGAAGAATGGGAATGGCAAATGCAGTAGGGATGGAAAGGGCACAGCAGCTCGGGATCATCGTGGAGAGCATCCTGTTCTGCTGCCCATGTGTGTGAGTCAGTGCCCACGGGAAGGGCATTGCTGGGTTAGAAACAGCCCTTCTGGCAGGACTAGGGGTGGGTACTGGGTTGAGGATGCTGGCTGGGGGCTCTGCACTTGCCTCCTGCAGCTGCCTGTGGGCCTGGAGATGCTCTGTAAAAGCTACCAGAAAAAAAACCCTTGTTTATCCCCAGAATGATTCCTAAGCCCAAATAAACCCCAGTGGGGAGCAGCTTCTCCCTCCCCAGGCGCTTGGCCCATGCCTACAGGTCACCCATGACCCATCAGTTGTCTCGTGTTATCAGTGGGGCCATCCCTGGTGCATCTCCCTGCACCACTCCAGCCTGGGGCTTCATCTCTCCCCAGCTCTCTCTGAGCATCACTGGCTCCACTCACTCGTTAAAGATTTTTTGGCTATCGAGGCTTGTTGGGTAATTTCAAAGCCAAAGCAGCAGCTCTTCATGAAAACCTGTGACAGTGGACAGAAAGCAGGGACCCACAGACCCAAGTAAAGATTGCCAGGAGATACAAGAGGTCTAAATGGTGCTTTGTGCTCCCGTTGCCATGGCTCCCCCAACGCTTCTCAGGCGCCCGTTGGAGCGAGGTGTTTTGCACACAAAAGTCGCGTTGGAAATGTCAAAGAACATCTTGGCATGTAACAGCTCTGTAGAGAGCCTCGAGTGGTTTCCTAGCAGGGAACAGGAGAGGGGAGCAGATGGGTTGTGGTTTCTGGGGGATGAGCAAAGGCAAGGCAGCAGCAGAGAGGGGGATTCTTAATGTCGGAGCTACACCGGTCACCTGGATTTGGGAGATGGGATCAGCCAAAGGAAGCTGGCAGCTTCACTGATGTGCAACCCCCATCCTTTTGCCTTTTATATGTATATGTAGGGAAACTGAGTCATGGCAGGGGTGGGCTTCCTTGGGGGGATGCCAGAGAACCCTCTGTGAGGTTGGTCTTACCCTTTGGGGTGGTTCAAAAGTTTCTCCCTGTGGGTTACTGGGGAATGGGAGACCTGTAGGTGCTCCACGTACATTTAACCGGACTCCACAGAAACTGTTTTCAAAGTACAGGCTGAATAGGGAATGACATCCTTTCTTTTAAATTTTTTGTTATTTTGAAGCCCTCCTGTTGATTTTTTTAGCAGATACATATATAGAGATATAGATATATATTTTTATATATATATGTAAAATTCATAAAAACTCCAGAGGAGGTTTTGCAACACTTCTGCCACGTAGGGGTTCTGCTCTGTAGACGGTGAGGAACGCAGCTTCAAACCATTTCATTGCTTCTTAAAAGAAAGAGAAACCCCTCTTTCGCAGTGCAAAACATGGAAATATTTCTGCCTGCCTTGTCTATAAATACTTGTGGCAGAATTTTGAACAGCTTCTTAAAAAAAAAAAAAAAAAAGGAAGCAAGCCCATTACAACCGCAAATCAATTGAATTTGGGTATATTGCCCAAAATCAAGGCCCCTGTGAGAAGGGGTGTACACAAAACACAGTCAGGCATTCAGCTTGTCTCTAACCTGGTGGCTGTGAGGGTTCCTGGTTGTGCTCTGCAGGCCTGGAGAGACCTGGGCAGGCTGTGGCCAGTCAGGCAGCCCACCAGCTTTGCAGCACGGGGGAAGACTTTTGGTTGACTTTACTTTTGTTTGGTTGCTATTTCCCACCCCACAGCTTCTTGTAAAAATAGTTTCTGCTGCTTTGGACACAATGCCCAGCGTAATTGGAAAGTCTGAATCAGACGCGCGTTGCGTTTGCAGCCTCGGGAGGACTCCGGCTTCAGACGGTGCTTTGGAGGACACTCGTTTTGCCAGCACTGGGAATATGCGTGTCCCCAAGCAATTCCCTTGCTGAAAAGCTCAGCAAACCTCCACCCTTCCGAGAGGGAGACAATATCCTTGTTTTGTAACGCTGGCACGAACAGGGTGGGACCTTTTTGTTTCAGAGTCCTTGAGCTGGTGGCCTGAAAGCCCAAATCACCCCTTCAGCTTTCAGAGGTGCTGGAAGAGGCAGTTGCACATCCTTGATGCTCCTGAGAGTTTGTTTGCTTCTCGGAGTGCCTAAATTGCTGGGAGCAGAGTGAGGAGTGCCTAATCCCACACATCTGGTGGCTGTTGACCCACACCAGCACTGGAAAGGTTCATGCTGGAGGCCAGGAGCCCTCTCTTGCAGCTGGGCTGCTGAGCTGCCTTTGCTGGCAGAGACAGGTTCAAAGCAACTGTGCAGTGCATCAGACCAGAGATCAAGGTGTGAGGGATGTCTGCTCTTGCCACTGTTCCACAAGACCCTCTCCCACAGCTTGAAAGGAGGTGGTGGAAAGGATCTAAAGGATCTTAGATGTGCTGTGGCATCATCCTCGTGCAGAGCGATGGGGAATGGAGATGCTGCCAGGAGTGGGACTCCCTGTGATGAGTTTGAGTTTTCTTCCTTTTTAACCTGTAATAGGATGAAGTTGTTTCTCCTCCTGACTGGTGAGATGGCACAGCTGGCTGAGGGCCTCCCCTCCGCCTGCTTCCCCTCTGGGCTGCCAGTGGGAAGCCACGTGGACAAACCTGCTTTGATAACTGTAGAAGAATGTACGGTGTGATAATTTCAGGAGGCTCCATGATGGTGGCACTGGGGAACTGGTTCATTCTCCAGTGCTGCTCAGCCCTGACCACGTTTGTGTTTGCTGTTTGGGTAGCAGAGGGCTGGGAGGTGTCACTGACCCGGCATGATGGAGCATAACTCTGTGACTACCTAGTTCTGCTCCAGGGAAGCATCAGGGAAGCACACCTAAACCAGCCCTGCAGCATCAGCTAAACTGATAGGGAGCTGCCTGCCCTGCACTGGCCCTCCACGTTAATTTGGGTCTTTTCTTCTCCACAGGTGTCCCATGAGTTTGCCATTAACTTCAATCCCAGGAATCCATTCTGTTCAGGTAAGCATCTACCAGGCCTTTAGGACTCCTTAGGTGCCTTCGGTGCCTTCTGTCCTTCCTCTGCATTTCTCCAATATCATCTTCATCCCCGGAGCTGTTCAGGGCCAGGTTGGATGGGGCCCTGAGCAAGCTGATCTAGTGGGTGGCATCACCGCCCATGTCAGTGTGGCTGGCACTAGATAATCTCCAAGGTCCCTTCCAACCAGAACCATTCTATGATCACGGGGATTTTTCAAGGCGTGTTCAGAGACAGACATGAGCGGTGAGGCAGAGCACATGCTAAAGGCACACTCAGAGGAGAGCAGGGAAAATTTGGGGGTGTGTAGGAAGGCCCAGGGTAAAATGCAACTGGATTCAGACTGTGTAAAATCCGCCTTCGCTCTGCTGTCTGGTGTGTCCTACCAGCCGTCTGCTCCCCCAGCGAGGCTGCAAGAAACACAGGGCCTGTTTAGCAGATGGGGAATTCAGACTTAACGCTCCATTTAGCAGCTGAGAGCTGCTCACAGTGATGGCTGAAGGACTGCTCAGATCCTAAGTGGTAAGGGCTACCGTGGACACTCTCCCTCTGCTTTTTGGTTATGTTCAGAGACCAGGAGTTGCTTTTCTTTTTGCTCCTCCTCCTTGGCTGATTCTGAGACTTTTTCACAATCCCAAGGGGATGCCTTCATTGACTGTGGGCACTGCGAGGGCTTCCCTACCACAGAAGGTCTGAGGAACCACTGCAAAGTGACTAAAGAGCAAAGCTTGGGTATCCAGAAATTTGGGGTGGAAGAAACTTGTGGATCTGGATGAGTCAGGCAGGAAGTGGGGGAATAGATCTGACTTCAGCTCCATGACAGCATGACCTGGTGATCGCTAACTGGGCTGGCTGCGGTCCTGGGTTGTGACACTCTGTAAAGCCTGGTTTCTCTGCTTTCCTCGAAGGTGTGGAGGGCATTGTCCAAGCATACTCTGCCTGCCTGCCCCACATCCGCTTCTACGGACCCACCAACTTCTCCCCCATCATCAACCACGTGGCCCGTTTTGCAGCTCAAGCCACCCAACAGGAAACTGCATCGGTGAGTCCGTAAGATTCCGTGACGGGATGGCAATCCTGGTGGCTTTGGGCAGGGGAACACAAGTCCTGAGCTGGGTTTCGTGTCTTTCCCTTCTCTGTGGGCCCAGCCTTGCCAGTGGTGACCAAGGTGCCCTCTTAGGGGTGTGAAGAGCACTTGAAGTCTGCAGGATAGATCTCCCTTGGGTCCCTGTGGCAGCAAGCTGCCCACGGAGGATGGTAGATCTGGCCCCTGGGTTTTGCTGGCCAAAACAGCTCAGCTTGGGCATCAGCAGTTGCATGGCAGGAGATGTTGGGGTAAAAGCTTCCCTGATTCCTGCCTGGAGCAAAGCAGGCTCATACCTGAAACCTGTTCCCCACGAGGACCTTTTCCAGCCTTGCTGTGAGTGCTGTTGCTCTTCCCAGCTCCAGGCGTAGGGAAATACTGAATTTGGTTTAATTCAGCACCGATCCAGGACGCTCCTCGTTTTTTCGTTTTCTCTGTCGCTGTCAGTGGGGGAGGGAGAGCCCACGGGCTCAGCACCGAGCAGAGGCGCTAATCGTATGCAAATTGCACCCCTCTGCTGGCACTAATAGTTTAATCAAGGGAGATTTTAAATAATGGGCACTAATAGTGCCGTCAGAGGCAAGCCTGGCTTGGCTCGGGTGTTTTTTTGGCAGCACAAAGCGTTATTGATGAGGGATCTCACTCCCCCGGGGTCTTCTCCTCTCCCATCCCATCATCAGCTCGTGCATCAAAGCCACCCCTGGTGATGACGGCTTCAGTGGCTGCCTGGACCTGCTCTCCTCTTCCTCCCGCTCTTGTTTGCTCCCAGCATTCCAAATAAAACCAAAAAAACCTTGTAGTTTTTCCATAGCAACATAGATCACAAACAGAGCCCTCAGCTCTTAAGGAATGGGAGACTAACACATCCTGGGGCTGGGGGAGGGACAGAGGGATGTTACACGATTTGACTCTTGGGGAAGGATTAATAAGCTTTGGGAATTAAAACTCACCTTTCCAGCAGGGTCCCTGCATCCAAACCGTCCCATTTCTTACCTCGTGCTGTTTAATGCTGCCTGATCCCTTCAAGTCCTGATCACCTGCCTGAACCTAATTGCTGATATCATTAACAAATGGATCAGGAATCATCCCAGGAGCCCGCGTGGAGGCAGAGATCGGCCATTTTAACAACAAAAAGAGGAGAGAGGAGGCAGGTGCTGCTGGGTTTCTGTGCCATGGACCCCCCAGCCTGGTCCTTGTGCACCAGCAGCTCTGATTGTGGCTTGGCACAGGTGCCACCCTGGCTGGGTACTGCAGCTGGAGCCCAGAGGTGCCACCAGCACCCCTGTCCCGCTGTCATTTACTGACACCACCAAAACTGTCACTGCTCCTTGGGGAATCTCCCACTGAAGCTCTCTGGCAGTGCCCGCTGCTCCCTTGCTAACAGCGATGTTCATCGCCCCTCCACGGCCCCTGGGCTTGGAGGCTGATCCCCAGCATCAGCTCTTCCTCCTTTTGACCTCTGAAATATGTTGTGATAAACATTTGACAAGCTCTGCCTCCCCAGCCCTTTTCCTGCGTACTTTCCAGCATTTTTCTCTGATCCTGTTACGGATTTCACAGAAGAAGGGGAACAAAGGGAAATAGCCCTTTCCATGTTTCCAGTAGAGAGGCCAGGCAGGGAAGGGGAGAATCAGCTTAAACTCATTATCAGCTGCTCCCCTCAAGGTTTTGTACTGTTCCTCCCATACTGGTTCCCAGACAGGGCGAGGTCTGAGTCCTGCTTCCAGTTATGACCAGTGCAGGTCCTCTCCTGAAGTTTAGTCTTGTCCTCCAGACTCAGATGTTGCGGTCCTGCTCTGCAGACTTATGTTTCACCGTGATTTGCTCTCAAAAGTTCATATTTAGATAAAAACTAAACCCTGGGCAGTGCTGTGCAGGCAGGATTAATGCTTCAAAAGAGTCTGGAGTGGGCAAGGGTCCGGCTTGGGAAAACCTCCTCACCCGTGTCCTCAGGTTGTGTTTAAGCTCTACGCAGCCTTGTTTGTATTTGGAGTTTAACACTGGAGAGCACCAAGAGAAGATGCAGCTTAGGGAACATTTCAGGAGATGTGGGCTGGAGGAAGACCAAAAAAACAGGCTTGGGGCAGCACTCCCTCCTTTGCTTTTCCAGGACGCTGCACTAGCGGTTTTCAGAGGAAATGGAAAGAATGAGGAGAGGAACAAAGGGCTTTAATGCTCTTAAGTGCTTGTTTTCGTCATTTCTCCAGCACGCACAAGCTCTGTAATGTGCCAAAATTGAGCCATTACTTCCCCTGGAGATGGAGGAGATGGGATTTTGGGGGGTCCACATCCTCCAGATTTGCTGAGCTGAGTCCAGCAGCATCTGTCCATCTGTTTGTTTGTCCATCCTTCCACAGCTCTGCAGCTCTCCCGGTACCCTCCTTTTCCCAAGGAAAGGAGAGCAGCTTCTGATGCTGCTGCTCTGTCATCCCCCAGCTTGCTGGTACCCTCTGCATCCCCCCTCAGTGCCTCCCATAGCCATGGCTTTGTACAGGAGATGGACAAGCCCTGAGCCTGGGATGGCCCCACAGCCTGGCAGTGCAGTACAGGAGATGCTCTCCATCAGTGCGGGGAGATGTTGATGGGGAGCACCCAAAACACACCCCACTGTGTGCGGGCAGGGGGAGATGTCATCTCCCAGCTGGGCTCATGTCCCAACCCTGAATTCCTCCTGGCCCTGACACAGAAGCCCTGTCCAGTTTAGAGGTTGGGTTTTTTGCATCATTAAGTACAGTAAATCAGTAATTCAGAAAAATATTTTGGGGTGGGAGCTGGTTTGTTGTTTGTTTAAGATCTTTCAAAAGCCAGGGGGAATAGGAACACCTGATTTTCTGGGTTCTGCGAAAGGGAGTGATGCCAGCTGTCCTGGGAAAGGGTGAACCTCACTCCCAAATCCCCAGGGGACCTGCCACCCCTCGACATGCGAACCACCCTGGCCACTCTCAGCCCGCAGTGGGAACCCTGGCTGCAGGGTCTGACCCTGTGCCCTCCCCTCCACAGCAATACTTCATCCTCCTCATCATCACGGACGGGGTGATCAGCGACATGGACGAGACGAGACACGCCGTGGTGCAGGCGTCCAAGCTGCCCATGTCCATCATCATCGTGGGCGTGGGCAACGCCGACTTTGCCGCCATGGAGTTCCTGGACGGGGACAGCCGGGTGCTGCACTCCAACACCGGCGAGGAGGCCGTGCGCGACATCGTCCAGTTCGTGCCCTTCCGGAATTTCCGCAACGTGAGTGAGGGCGGCGGGGAGGGGATCACAGGGAGAAGTGGGGTGTCACACCTGGAAATGATCCTGAAAGTGGAACAGCCATGGTAGAGGCACGCAGGGGCAAGAGGTATCTGCCTGTCTGACCCCGTCTTACCATCCCTCGGGGATGCTCCGGCATGGATCGCGTAAATCAGCACCGCAGGGAGGGGTAACAGTGCTCTGCAGCTCTCTAGTGGGCTCCACCTGAGCATGCCACGTTTCTCCACCCCCTGGCATTGTCAGACAGGTGGGAGCAAACACCAGTGACTCGGAGCAGGGTCTGTCTGGGTTCCTGCAGCAAGCTGGGGCAGCACTGGGCTCACATCCCTCGCCACAGTCCTGTGCTTGTGTCTCCCGCTCAGGTCTCATCCAGCACCCCTGATGTGCCACACACCAAGGGCTTCATGCTTAATTGTCTGGAGGATGAGACCTGTGTCCCCTGGTCCCCTGTAGGAAGGGGCAATGGTGGCACTGGCCCTGCCCGTCCCCTCTGTGGGATGGGTCCATTGCAGTCATCCAGGAGATAGCTCTGGGACAGAGGCTGTTGCTGGCACAGGATTGATTGCCAAGGATGCAGCTCGTGTTTATCTTCCCCTTTTTTGCAATTGATCAGTGTCTTTCTATTTCACCTCCTGCTTCGCATACCTGTTTTTTCTGACCTAGCCAGGATATTTTATTTCTCTGTACCAGTGAATTATCTCCATGAGGGAAGGGTAGTATAGAATATAATAATCCCAGGTGTATAAAATGCTGGCTCTCAGTAGACTCTAGGGGGTATTAAACGAAATGCCAAGATCTGGAGTTGGGGACAGCCCAGCCATGTCAGGTCAGTCGGTCCCCTGTGGCTATGCTAACACTGGTGTTGGTTCCCTTTGGCTCACAGGTCCCCAAGGAGACCCTGGCCAAAGCTGTGCTGGCAGAGCTGCCCCAGCAAGTTGTGCAGTACTTCAAGCACCAAAACCTGCCACCCATCAACTCGGAGCCCGCGTAGAGCTGTGCCAGGCTGCACCCTCTGCATGTTGCCGAAGCCTGTTGGTCCTGCCAAAAGCACGTTCCACATGCTTTTAAGAGAAGAATACCCTCCCTGAAACACTTTGTACTTCTTAATTTAATGGCTAAGTTCTTAAGACTCATCCCAGCGAAGCGTCTGGATTCATTTTGTACAGTCTTGGCCCGAGGTAACACTAAGCAGCCAGGCCATGCCTTGGTCCTGCTCCGTTGAGTCACTTTTCAGTATTGAATGTACTTTGTATAATTTCAGTGGTACAGGATACGATTTTTATGATCAAAACTTGCTTTTTCCAAGCAATGAAATGCTTAATATATTATTATCATTCAATGAACTGGTCGTTGTATAGTTCACGTATTTGTGTTGTACCTGTACATCTGTCAGGTTCCGTGTTCATTTTTATACTGTGTACATGTTATATTTGTTATACTCAGGTTAATAAAGAAACTTGGACATTTAAAACAGGAGTCTCCTAGATGGGAAGATCTGGGAGCAGCTTACGCTGTCAGCAGCGCTGGGTGTTTGGAGTTACCCTGACAGGGCCTGTCCTGGTCCCTCAGATGCTCCGCTGGCCGTGCCCCAGGATCAGCGGCACGCCGTCAACAGCAGCATCCCAGAGGGAGATTTAGTGAAGGTGGATATCCTGGGGAAGGCAGCATGCCCTTAATGCCTGCCCGGGCTGAGTCTGTGTGCTTGGGAAAACCCCAGCGACTCCACAACAAACCATCAAAGGGAGTTTCATGGTTCACTGCTGCTTCAACTCTAGAAAATTTTCCAAGTCTGAGCAACAAAAGCTCCCTGCTGCCTGGGAGAAGATGGGCTGGGTAATGAAATCCCGCTCTCCAGCAGCTCCTTTGAGCTGCTCATCAGCAATGTGCTAATTGCTGCTTTCTGCTGTTCCTAACTAGATTAAGGTCTTTTGAAGCTGAGTATGCTGTTGAATATCCGGCAGGGATCACCAGCCCTACTCCAAACTCAAACAGACTTGACCTCCCTCCTCCCCGTTAGTGGAAGCTTTTGAGGAGGGAGGTTGCTGTCCCTATATACAGCCTGCAGCCCTTTCTGCACGCGCGTGTGCTACTGGTTGTGCTCTCTGCCACTGACCACCCAGCACCCTTGTGGCTGTCACCGCTGTCACCGAGTCACCAGCACAAGGACGGCCCCAGGCAGTCCCACAGTGAGTTGGCTCTAAGCACAGTGCTGGGTGAGACCCCCATCCCTTGGGGGAGGTGGGACTGCTCCGTGAAACATTTGCCTTGCAAAACCTCCTGGAAGGGAAAATAAACAACCAACACCACCCTATTCCAAAGGGAGAAGCAGCCTTTGAAGGGTGGCTTGTTTAAAAATAATGCTGTATCCAGCTCAGCTTCCAGATCGAAGTCTGCGGCTTTGGAAAAATTACTTTTTTTTTTAAAATTTCCATAAGAGAACCTCACATGCAGCTGCAGGAGCTCGTAAGCTCTTCTGCTAGTAGAGTGTTTGTGGGGGTTTGTTGGGTTTTTTTAACACCTCGCTGAAGCTTTAACAACTAGCACAGACAACAAGCAGTTTATTGAGCTGTCCCTGGGGAGGGGATGAAGCACACACTATGCAGTCATGGTTTTTTTCTTAAAAAATAACAAAAAAAAATGTATCTAAATCCACCAGTGAATGAGAGTTGCTGGAGCCAGCCAAAGCCAGCTCTTCGTCTCCAGCGTTGGTGGCCCAGGGCAAGGTTACTGCCACAGCTGCCCTTTTCAGGTCTGATTTATCCTCCATCCCATGCACTCCTCGCTTCCCAGCACATCTCCCAGGGCACGGGAGTATTTTAATGTCAGATGGCTTCTGCTGTACAAAGGTAAAGGGGACCAATGGATGGAGCTGGGACAGCTCTGCAGTTTGTTTACACGGGCCAGGCCCTGGGAACAGCAGAGCTGACTCAGACTCAAAGGCATTCCCCAAGTGTCCTTTTCCATTCTTTTAGGAACGGGAGAAAGGCAAAGGGCCCTCCCATCTGCTTTTCCTGGGTTATGTCTCCTCCTGGCCTTGCATGGCTCAGTATAAACACCATCTCACCTGCAGCCCACCGCCACATCTACCAACTGGCTGGCAACTCCCACCATAAATTTCTGTCTAAATCAGGCATTTTGACTGCAGCTGTGCAAGACACCACTCAGGAAAATGCCCCCAACATGCTCACAGCTGGGCCAGGCTGCTCTGACTCTACAGTCAAATTATTGATCTAGTTTAATGCCAGGGAAGAACACCAGCAGCTCTCATACCAGCTCCTCGAGGCTCTTGCTCATGCAACTTTAATAAAAAAAAAAAAGCCTCTTTTTTTTTGTGCACCACTTCCATTTCACTCCATAGCTCAGTAAGATGAAAGTCACCAAAAGAAAAGCATTAGGGAGGCTGCACGAGATCTATTTATTTTCCACCTGAAAGTGGCATAATTAGTAGCTAGACAGTAGTAAAATAGTAGCTAGAGAGGAGGCAGGAGCAACTCTGGAGCAAACAAAGGAGGTGCCAGGCAGCCCAGAAGAGGGGAGGAATTACAGTGTGTTTGTAAGGCTCTGATTGTAGAACAGGGCTGTGCAAACAGAAAGGGTATTTGGCTAAGGATAGCTTCATTGTGAGCACAACTCTCCCTGTTTCCTTTGGAAAGTTCAACACTCAAGCTAAGGCACGAATCCACTACAGGCCTTGTTTTCTCTGCTTTTAGCCCAGCTGCTCCCTCACAAGTCCCTCAGTGTCACGTCCAGGTAAGTGCCTGTTGGCGCACGCTGACCAACTGCTGTCTCCCAAGTGCAGCCCACAGAGCAGGACTGCACAAAGTCACTTCCACCCCTGAGCAGCCGAGCTGAGCTGTTCCAACCCTCCAAACTCCCATTAGCACACTGAGATTAAAAGGACGGGCCCTCAGCTCTGCTTCTGTTCTCCAGCTTCTGTACAAAGGAGTTTGGCTGAACAGGGGAATTCCACCCACGCTGGATTCATGCCCTTCAGGACACTGCTGCTGAAAAGCTGCATGATTTGTCAAGCCCCAGTGCTGGAGCAACAGCCTTTGAGCAGAAAAGCCAACTGCAGTTCCTGTGAACTCACTCAGACCAAGTTTTCCATCACCACCTCTGCTTTTGTGGGAAACTGACCTACACCTCTCCTGGAGGGTGGTTTGAGGGAAAGGCTGGTGGTGAAGAACTTGATTAATGGAATCAGAAATTGATTAATGGAATGAGAACAATTATGAATGGCACAAGCAGAGATAAAAAAATGCATTCAGAACGTCTTTAATCATGTAACACTAAAACTTCTTTACAGTGTCATGGCAATCTACACTTCACCATCTGCTCAAATTTGGTTCTGCCCCCATTTTTCAAATACAGAATAAAAATGACATTTTAAAACAGAACACATGGCTGCTTCTACAAGACTTCACTGTTCAAGTGATTATTTTTTGCCTGTTAGTCTTGTATAAACTTCTTAAATCAACATAATTCTTTCCATAAGAATTGTAAAAGATAAAGCTCTCTCCTCCATACCCTCAGACCTTCGTTACATGGTTAGGTGTGCCTTCTGCTTTAGGATGGCAGTTTTTCTTCCAGGCTCAGTATGCACCCCAGAAATGGAAAGTTGGGGGTGGGGGAGGGGGGGGGAAATAATGAGTTGCTTTAGGAGTATCTGAGTGTATTAAAGTTGAGAGGTTAGCTAGAAAGATTATATTTGGGGCAGAAGGATGCAACAGGCATCCACCAGGGCTTTGGAAGATATTCTGCACTACATTACACACGGAGGGATTTTGTTATGGACCATCAAAGAAACTGTTGCCACGAAAGACAGAAGAGACAATCTTCCCAGTGGAATTAATAGTGCCTTCGCTGTCCGAGCTGGACTCCGAATCGCTGCTCCCCGAGTAGGCGCCCAGGCCAGGCAGGATCCCAATGCACACGGCTGCTGAGGGACAATGCACTGTGGAGCCTCCCACGGAGCTGCTCCCCAAGGGAACACAGGAGGGTTTTTCTGGAAGAGAGAAACCTCAGTCAAAAACCAGAGTGCAGGAAAGGGCTTTCAATCAGAGTACAGGAACCGCCACGTGTCACTCACCTGCTTTTCCCACATAAGCGGCGGATGATTTCAGGATTTAATTAAAGCATAAGGCAGCTTTATGCTGTAATAAAGCCATTCTGACAGGAATTGCTACCTCAGGGGATTTTTTTCTTCTCATTGCTAGTTTTAAGCCCAGCTCTATGCCGGCATTACAGATTTTTTTATTCTAAAGTTGTCAGTTTGATGCTTGTCAAGTACCAAACCCACTAAATAAGAATAAATGGCTCTGCTTTGAGTAATTGAGTGGTTTTTTTGCAATATAACAGCATAGTTGAGAAAAAGTTTTATTCCATCGTTCTGCTAGTCAACATCTCCCATCTTCCATGGCTAATTAATTATTTCTGCTGTTCTGAAAGTTTACTGAACAGAAGGAGATTCAGGAAGCGCCTTGGGTTGTCGTTACACAACTGCAGCTCACCCGATTTGTGTCAGAGTATCTTGACAGCAAGTCAGTTGCAGCCCTGACAGCTAAAGCTGAAACACAACTTAATTTTTCTTCTAGTTCCCCCCAATTTTCTGAAACAAATTGATTTCAGGATGGACTGAATCACTTCAGAGCATAAAGCTGAAGTGGATGTATATAAATACATCCAATGCTGCTGTGACGAGGAAGGGGACAGCCTGTTCTCCATGTCTCCTGCCCACGGAACAAGCATTAGGGTTGAAATGCACCTAAGGAGACTTCTATTAGTTATCAGGTAAAACTCTTTGAGATTAAATCAGTCAAGAGTTAGAATAAACTCTCTAAGGAAGGCGCACAGTCTCTATCTGTGGAGACGTAAGAGGAGCTTAGACAAACATCTGTCAGGACTGGTTTAGGCAGGGGACATCCAGATAACCTGCAGAGGCTCCCTGCAGCCCTATTTTCCATGAAGGCCGTCAGCACCCACACTTCCCATTTCCACTGCTTTAAAAGAGAAAATGCCAACCAAAGCCCGTGCTGTCTTGCCCAGTGAAGGAACAGAAAGGCAAAACCTCTGTGAGATTTAACCCCAAGTCAATTGCTGCTCAGTGACAGACACACAGCTTCCCACATGCAGAAGCTGGGACATACCTTGATTCTTTTCGTCGTGGTCAGTGTCTAGTTTCAACCTCTTCACACTGTTACCACCATCTGAACTGTGGAAAAAATAAGAAAGTGTCTTGTTCCTTATAAGCAACCACTTAATTACTGTGAAGTCATTGTTACATCTTTGCCTCATATGCTACCCCTGATGACCATCACCTCTTCCAACTGCCAGTAACTGAGGCTCCTTGGGGAACATGCGGGACCCAAGGAAGTGTCAACACCGACACTACAAGTATCACTTGTTAACCTGGGAAAGGAACACGCCTCGTGGAGTCCAAGTCAAACCCCTTGCACAGCAACCCAGAGCTGCCTATTCAGCAGGATGTGCCCCACAGGAGACTGGGAATGACTACCTGAGCTTCAGGCACCCACATGACCACAGCCTTGCACACGTGGACGATTTCCACGCTTGCTGGTGCGAACATCCGTGGCTTTTCCCTTCCAGGGCTTCCTTCCCTTCCTTCAAGCATTCAGAGAGCCTGCTCTAAAATATCTAGAAATCCTGCACCCAGTAAGCCGAGACAGTTTTAAAGCAATTCACACAGCTGCAGTGTCTAGAAAGGTCCTTTTTGGGTCCAAAGTGGCACTGGGAGAAAGGAGCATTGCTTGGACTTCTGGCTGTTCAGAGCTTCTACAGCTCTCCCCTGTCACTGCTCAGATTCGCCCCCCCCCGCTCCTGCATGTTCCCAATTCTAAGCCATCCACATAAACAAATCCTTCCCAGAGTCAGCTGTGATGAACTGATGAAGCATGAGCATTATTATGCATTAACTCTTTTCTGTCCCCATCAGAACATGCAGTACAGATAAAAGGTTATTCTGTGCAGAGAGCTTTTAATAGTAATGCATCCTTTACAGGAAATTACAAAGCTCGGGGAGCAGATGTTGAGCTCACACTACACTTGCTTTGGGCCACTTTGCAATAAAAGATAAAACGGCAAAAATAGAAGACTGCAAAGCAAGTCTGCAATGGCACTGACATGTCAGTTAAGATGCTCTCTTTAAACAGATGCCATCTGCAGACTTTAGAAGTACCATTAAGCACATGCCAGCTCCTTTTCTGCATCCTACTGGGTTAAGTACTAGTAGTTACAAGACAAAAACAACATTATTGGCTGCTTGTTATCAGCTCAGGGTTTTTCTTCTCTGCCTTCTCAAAACCCAAACTATCACCCAACCCCACAGACATTAGGTGGTAGAAGTGCTTACTTTAGTTTTCAGACATGCAATTACTGCTCTGCTGGGAGCTAAACATCACCCTACAAGATAAGCTTCTAAAATAATCTCGCATTCTCTGAGACGATTCGAACACACTGAATTTTGAGATGTCAGTAATCACCTTAAGTATTAGATGATTCATCTGTGGGAAATAAGTCTGGTCCCACATGCCTGGTTTCTCCATAACCTGTAGCACACCGGCAGCTGTGTTTGCAGGCCAAGATCAAAGCAGCAAACACATCACAAACCCAGCTGCCACCTCCACGGGATGGAAAGGGTGTTGATGTATCAGCGCAAATCAGGAACACGGGAAGTTTCTCTGATGTCCTCGGGACCACACGGGTACACAAAGCTCCTCTCTTGTAACCCTGTCTCCCCCATGCTGCCCCGAGCAGTGATTAAAACAATCCATTTTAAACACAGGTAAAATTGGCTGATAAATTAGGCAACCTGAATGAAACTGCACTCGTGAGGTGACACTGATATCTACAAACAGAGATGTAAAATAGATTCCCTCGATCCCCAAGCAGGATTGCCCAAGCCTGGCACTCTAAAATGAAGAGTCTACCCACTTGCTTTACACACGCTTATCTATTTGAATTGCTTCATGTTTTTCCCCACAGTTTGTGAGAGCCTATAGAAACAAGACTGGTCTTTTCTTATACCTTCCCCCTTTTTTCTTTAGGGCTAAGGTTTACACCTCACTCTCTGGAGGCAGTTTTGGCCTGTCTCCCTTTACACTGCTAACTGGGTTCCGTTCCTCATGAATTTATAGAGGTGTGAAACTAACCTTCTGTGTTTCACAGCTCCTGCCAACAGCTTTGCCTGAGAAAATTTGTTCTTGTTTTCCACTGACTTCATGGGCAATTTCTTCTCAGTTTCCTTCTTTGGGTCCATACTGACTCCCACTTTAGTGAGAGTGCTGTGAATTAAGGGTTAAGGATCAACTGGGAAGGAACGGGGAGAACAGACATTTCCTCCCTGATATATTTAGCCAGCTCTGCTGACAGCAGCGACCGAAGTTCATTCACATATTCTATCAAAATAAACTTATTTGTAATGACATTAAGCTGGTACCCTCAGCCAAAAGAGAAGATACTTCACCCTCTGGGGCTGGAGCTCTGCCGGGTATCAGGACCAGCTCTCCCTGTGAAGAGGTCCAGGCAGCAGCCTGGGAACTGCTGTTCCGAAGCCAGAAAGGTGTAACACGTGACACACAGCACCCATACACATATCCACCATGCTGCCTGTTCCTAAAGGCCTTAGAAAAGCAAAAAGGTCAGGCTGGACCAACACAAACAAACCAAGCAGTCAATGCAGTACTTCCCCTTCTATGGGGATCAACACGCTTGTAATTCAAATTTGCTGCTCCAAACTCTAATCCTTACCAGAAAAGCTAAGTAGCAATATGTGCACCCACTTCCACTCCTCAAACCCTCTTTCTGCTGAGCCCAGCAGATTTCAGCCTAGCAAGAAAAAAAACACTTCAATTTTTTGGGTTTGGTCTTTAGCACTCTACCTTTTCAGCTCATCTCTCTGTAAGGGCCACAAGGCTGCTACTGCTGGTCTGAGCACCAATCCCAAGAGGAAGGAGACAGATTGGTTAAGGGGGACTGTGGTCCAAGATTCCCCCAAAAAGATTACAATTGCACAGGAAAGCTAAGTAGATTAAAACAGTGTTAGCAAGGTGGAATGCAGCTGAAACCTATAATGAAGTGGAGAAGCTTAAGCAGGTTCTCAGATGGGATAAGAAGGAGCTGGGTCTGTTAGTTATTGGGGCACACTCTGCACACACTGAACACCTCTCCTTGTGGCAGGATCTGATAACAATGGCCAGCTGTATCGGATGAAGAGAGGTCTGTCAAAGACCCTGTTTGTAGATGAGGTGCCAGGAGAGTCACACAAACTTCTGCAAAAATTTTAAACTGCGCAGGCAAAGGCAAACAACCCCGTTTAAAAGCATGTTTATAAACTCAAATCTAGTACTCTAACAGTTTCTCCTCTGACTACAACTCCACAAACTGGCATTTCACAGGTGCCCCAATCACTGCAGACGTATATTGGACAGTGAATTTCACGTTGATGGCCCACATATTTGAAGCTGTAGCTTTTTTCCCCACTGAACATCTGCAAATCAAAAACTCTTAAAACTTTGCTTTGAAGTCACACACTCACTCTCCAATCACTTCATGGTCAGGAACATTCAGATGCCATTTCTTATTTGATTTTCCTAAGGATAAATCAGTAACCCAGACTGCTCCTTACTTCAACCAAAAGTCTTCTCAGCCCAAAGCACTGTTCAGTTTTATCTCTCTTTGAGATGGCACAGGAGTGCCATCCTGTGGCTGTCCAAGGCCATCTGAAAGCTCCTTGTGCCAAACACGGTTTGATGTTGCCACACAATTCTTCCACGCACTGCAGCGTTCAGCTTCCTCATTTAGGTCCATTACTTTGTTATATTCCAAGCCTGGCTAAGGAACTCAAAGGCTTTTCTTTTAAAAGATACCAAAGTACAGGCTTTTAGCTTCCATCCAAGATGGCATCCTCCTAAAACTCCTCAACTAGAAAAGTACAGCACATTTTTAGTAGGTATTTTATACATCCTGCTGTCATTAGCAAATGTAATGCTATACCCAGCCAAGAAGTGTTCCCTCTCAGGAAGATAACATTAGAAATAAACCTCTCAGTCTTAAATATCAACTGCACTAAACAAGCTGTCCTTCAGTAAAGCCAGCGTCTTGGAGGGGAACTGTTCCTACATTTAAATAGCAGAGAAGACAAGATGATCTTGTTCTCAAATACTTCTTGGAAATGGCTTAAAAAATATTTGTAAATCTTTATCTGGACAGGGGGGGTCTGGATAGGGTAAGGAAAAAACAAACCTAGTTGTTCATGCAGGAGAAAGAAAAATTCCTATTCATCCATGCATACGAATTTCTTATGCTCAAGAGTACATTAAAATATTCCAAGGCATATTTATCCTGAAGATGTATAATTTTGTGATTGTTCAACCTGAAAAATTAAGGGAAAAAAAAAATCTCTGTACTTGAATATTGATGCAGTTTTTACCATGAAATTAATGCCTCTGGGTAGCTTAAATTAGATGCTATACCAGGAAAAAGAGCAAATAATGAAACCCATTGGGATAACATTCCTGTTATTAATTTGGAAGAGCACTTAAACAGTACCTATAGATGCAGCACGTTTACCTAGCACACAGTGCTTTTTGTCACTGCAGTGAAAAACCCATTAGTAACAACCTGCAGAAGCAAAAAAAACCCTTGCATTTCAGAACACCACCAAAAACTTCAAACACAAACAAGTCATTTTGCTCTGAGGCTGCTTGAAATACTATGGTTAAATAAAAAGAATTTTAAAAAGGAAATTAAATGGGCAACACTTGATCATGAGATGAGGTGACTATAAAACATTCTCCCTTCCTCCACCCCATCAGCAATAAGTTCTACAGTTTAATTTTTACAGCAAGACTTCGGATTCAGAGCCACCAATATTACTAAGACTGCACAGACTGAGGTAAGGTGGCCTGTACATCTTGATCAGGCCATTCAGGAATCTGTGTGTTACGTGGCTAATTCAAGACAACTTAAGATTCCCTTGGGGCTGGTATGGTTGACCCCAGATGTACGTGACACAAGGAGAGCTGTCAGCTGCTCCCACAGCCCCATCTCACACCGCACAACCCTGGATCAGCCAGCCCCGCGAGCAACCATCACCAAAACTAAATATATCCCATGAATATCCCATTATTAGATCCAGCAAATCCAGAAAATACTCCAAATCCATACACTAACTGCAGGCCTATTTCTGAAGTTAAAAAAATGCATCGGGATTGGTTTTTCATAAATGCATTCCTGAGCTAATTGAGATGCTCTTCACAGGACACATGCTCCAAACAGTAAATCATTGACTAACACAAGGTAAGACCAATCTTTGTAGCATCAGCACTATTCAATTTTATTTGCTGACTGGTTTTGGTCACCTCCTTGTGTCCACAACCTCTTTCATTTATACTAAAGCTTCCCTTGGAACTTTTGTTTTGTTCATCCATGACTCAAAAGCAATGGAGACAAAGAAACCATCGGATTCTGCATAGGTTCAGTAAACCTCAAAAAAGCAACATTTTGCTTAGCACAGAAATTCCCAAATCATTCCAACCTCCCTGGACTGGCACTAATTAGAGAGAAAAAGCATCCTGTATGATTTTCTAGCATATCTTCAAGAAAATTAGGCATTTAACAGCAAAGCCAGGCTGTCCTGCTCTTGGTCCTGCCTACAAGTGGGTATTACCCAAAGGAGCCAAGTCTCCATGGGCTTCTCCCAGAAGAAAGCCAGCACATCTGCACAGATGTATTTAATTTCTCATCCTGCAGGTATCAGCAAGGAAGAAAGTATCTAATACTTCAACAAGAGTAACAGAGAGAGCAATTCAAACATTATTTCAAACAGGTATGTTAAAATCAGGCAATATACAACACAATAAAAAATTGTATTGTATACAAATATTATTATTTAATTTTCCCTAAGAAGACAAAAGGGAAAGATTAGAAAAACCAGGCTGGTTTTTCTTTGTGTTCTCATTCTCTTTTTAGCGATGGTATTTCATGACCCCAATAACAGAAAAAAACCAAACCACAACCAAACCCCAAAACAATGGAGAGAGGAGAAGGAAAGAAAAGTACCAAAGAAGTGGGAGCTGAGGGGGGAATATCAAACCTTGCAGCAGTCTATCAAAGCTACAATGAAACCATGAAACTTCCAAAGTGTATCATTATACACGTTCTGTAAAGCAGTTTTATAAAAAGAATGTCAACCGACAGAACAAACTACAGCCCACTCTTACCCTCCTCTAGGTAACCACCAGCCATTTTAGTGCAAAGGATATTCTGTATTCATTTAGTTCTTTCAGCTCTTCTTCCCTTCGCTGCTTCTCTAGTAGCTCTTGCTGCCGAGAAACCTCATCAAGGAAATGCGTCTCATCTTCATCTAAGCCTCTTACCATATTTTCTGAATAAAGAAAAAAGAAATTTGTTGTTTTGGTTTCAGACACCAAGTCTAAATCTGTCTGCTCAGAATGTTCTTAAACTGACCAATAACTAAAAAAACCACATTACTTCTTCTCTCAGAAATCTTGCCTCAAAAGAGGAAGTACATTTTCTTAGAGCAAACACTTTGTACCTAATTAGTTTTAACACCTGTTAAAAAAAAAATAGAAGCAAGACAACTCTTAATTTCCAAATAAAAACAAATTCTTTCTAAAGATGCTACCCTACTTTAAGGAAAGTACATGCCAGTGCAGCAGGAAGGTCTTTTATTTCCTGTTCTGCAAATGTTCAGCATCTCTTGAGCAAATGATTTAATTAGAATGACAATAAACAGCATGTTTTAGAAAGACCAAATCTTGCTGTTTGCAGTCACCGTTAGAAATCGTAGCCCAAACATCCCGTTCAGTCTTCATTAAAGTTTAATTCCATCTGAGGATTTTTAGGCTTTTGCATGAAGTCACCATATTTTTAACCTTCACCCACATAGGAAAGCCCTAGGCACTTTAAGGGCAAACTAGGAAATCCATTTACACTGATAATTGCCAAGCTTGTGTCTTTGACAGAAAAGCTCTGGAAATCAATTATTATTTGAGGTTGCTTTATAAAAGCCAATCCCTGCTCCTTCCAACTCACGCAGAGCTCATTCATAAATCTTTAAACAGTAACTTGTAGCACTCACTAACTACTGCTGAGGGCCCCTTCAGAGAGCAAAAGTAGTGAAACTCAGGACATTTTCTGAAGCAAGTGACATGAATTCATTTCATTTTCTGCCTGCCTCATCTGCAAACTAAGAGGAGCAGCCACTGAGGTCCTTTGAGCTGAGGTTTTATTGAGGTTCCCTCCCAGGCACTCTGCAGTAGGTTTTGTTCTGCAGGTTAGCTGGTATCTGATATTCTGCTGTGGTTGCCTTAGAAGCAGAAGTGGGTTTACTTCTCAGGGCTGCTTCCCATTCCAGGTCTTGGTTTACCAAAGCAAAGGCGTTGCAGATCTAATATAACTGGGCAAGAACAACTATTAATTTAGACAGTTATTAGAAACCCTTCCCACTCAGGCTGACAGCAGTCAGTTTTTGGGTGGCTCCTTGGACAAGAATTGCTTAGTCATGTCACCGAAAATGACTGGGATCAGAAAGTTACTGAAGTTAACTGGAAGCTCTCCAGCTGGAAAGAATCCTGCAGGCCCAGCTGGAGACTTTAATGCATTAATGCTGCTATCTGTACTTTCCACTTTTCAAAGGGCTTTTCTATAAAACCAGAAATTCAAACATCAATAGAAATTACGTTCCCATTTCATTACAAGAGTCAAACATCTACTTTTGAACAATCAAAACAATGTAAATTTACTTCTTCCAAATCATAATCTTAACTCTCAAATGACTTTCAGTCAAATAATTATGGCTTGGAAATGTAATAGCTGCTCTAACAGGATTTCTTTCATTGATTCAAGCAGATGTGTTAAAGCACGAGTTCAAGACTCACAAAACCACAACACATTTCCACTTTTCCATGAATTGCTATCAAGTGTGGTTGGGTTTTAGTTTTTTTTTTTTTTATATGCAATATGAGCCCAGTATTCGACACTTTACAGGAATGCAGCTTTGTAACTGCAAACACCTTCTGAGTTTCACACGTGTGCAGAGCTGCCTCGGTATCCAGAACGTGTTGCTTTAAAAATCCAGGATTTCGATAACACTCTCCTGAAGCCTTTGTTTCCCTCTCAGAGAGGGAGACAACACACACGGATATGTCCTTTATCAGAAGTCGTGCATACAACACATGCAGTTTGCTGCTGCTGCTTACTGAATTTAAATTGCTCCTCAAACTCCTGCTGCTTCTTTTCTCTCTGTTCCTGGAGCCTTTCATACAACGACCGTGGGTCATATGCCTCCTCTGGGCATTCTGAAAGGAATAAATCAGGAAGGGAGACCATATGTTAGAAACACTAAACCGCCAACGGTTCTCACTTTCTTCATGAAAAAACCTTTTGAAATTATAAAATACCAGCCATTGCTTTTTATTTCTATTTTCCACAAAAGTGAAATGTTCTCAGATCTTCTTCCTGTAATTATTAAAATTTATCCCATACCTTTTGGATCCTCAGGTTTTCGGACCTTTTCCCATTCCTCTTGCCTTCTCTTTCGTCGCTCCTCTAGCTCTGCTTCAGATACAAACCTCTTGTTAATCACGAGGTCAGCAGTACCATCTCCCCCATCCATTGTGGAATAGTGTCTCCTAAAAACACAATATGGAAGACATCAGGAGTCTGATTATGCTTTCCAGTGAGTGAAACAGTACTAAATATCCTGAAAAACAGACCTGCTGCCCTTACAATAACTTCAGTTCTCTAAAGAACACTTCATAGTAAGCACTGACTGAGACACCAACTCACTGCGTAACTGCTAAGACTAATAAGCATCATCTATTACTCCTTCTTTACTCTTTTTTCATAATTACACCTTTCCTGCTAGTTGGCTGCCTCAGTTTTTCTGAAAGTCGTATTTTAATGGATTTACTTTGCTTAAAGAAATATTTAAAAAAAATAAAATTAAACACCCTCACCTACACTCCTATTCTTTTATTTCTGTTCTTCCACGTCTCTGTGGGGGAGAGAGATAAAGTGAGGGCAAAACATCAAATCCCAAGTTCTTTTTGCCCAACCTATGAAAATTTGAGAAAGCTTGCCTGTTTTCAGTCGTTGAATGCATGTATTTACAAGTGATTAACAGTGAGATTTCAGAAATTAGCAACTGTTCTGGTTTTGGCTGGGACAGAGTTAAACTTCTTAGTAGCTGGTACAGCTCTGTGGTTTGGATTTAGTGTGACAATAACACTGATAACACTTGCAGTTTTAGCTGTTGCTCAGTGGTGCTCTAAGTCAAGGACTCCCCAGTGTCCCATGGTCTGACAGTGAGGAGCTACACAAGAAGCTGTCCTGAACTGGCCAGAGGGATATTCCATAGAACCGTGCCCAGTATGTAAACTGGGGGGAGCTGGCTGGGATTTGCTGATCACTCTTGGAGGACAGGCTGGGTACTGGGTGGTGAGCAACTACATCGAGAATCACTTGTTTGTCTTGGGTTTACTCCTCTCTCTCCTCTTCATTACTGTTATTATTGTTAGTTTATAATCAGTACTATTAGTATTAACATTGTATTTATTTTGTTTCAATTATCACACTGGTCTGATCTCAACCCCTGAGGTTTATTTCTCCCTGTTCTCCTCCCTTTCGAGGCAGGGCAGGGAGGGAGCAACTCCAAGGTGCTCGAGAGCAACTCATCTCTCCAGCCTCAACTTCCTGCAGCTCCCTGCAGCCCCAGGGAGAGCTGAGCTGGGACAGGCTGAGCTGAGACAGGCTGAGCTGGGGGTTGTCTGTCGGGGTTACCTGGAGTTCAACAGTGAGTGAGAGAGGGAATTCCCCATGGCTAAAACAGAGCTGAGGCCAGAAAATGAGCAGCACTTCCCCTAGAGAGAGCACAGCCCCTTCCCACACAGAGCAGCCACCCTCTGCTTCAAGATTTCAATACCAGGTGCAGGGTGAAGATGCTCCAAGCAGTAGACTTAACAAGGAAACTTGTGGTCTTGACACGTGTAAGCCCAGGATGAAACAAACTGCTTCTGTAAGTCCTAGGCATCTCCTCTCAGGATTATTCTGCCACCTCCATGCTATGCAAGGAAGCCCTAATGCCTGTTTTTGTTTCAAGCCTGTACATCAAAACTGTGCACAGAAGTACAACATAAACACAACAAACAGAGCTGTTCATTTAAAGACAGGCAAACATAACTTTTTTGTATTTTATTATCTCCCTGATGTAACTGCAGCAAGTTAAGGACTACAGATGATTGCTCACAGTTCTGCCAAGTACTGGTAATTTGGGATCTCACCCTGTCTGTATTTCAGCACTTAAGAGATCCCAGAACAGTTACTCTTCCAAGGAGGAAGGGATGCAGTAACCCAAATAAGGGAAGAAACCTGTTTATCATCCTTCCTTCATACCACAAGGAATCACTCCTGCAGGAAGTCCTGAAATCCTTACAAAAACTGATACTTTTACGTGGTATCGTTTCTAACAAAGAAGAAAAAATTGAGGTCTCAGGAGAAATGCGGGCTAGAGCACTGGACAAATTCTTGTTACAGCACGATGCATTCTTAAGGTGGGTATTATCAAAAGAAGTTAAGACAAGAGGATTCTCTTAATAGCTGGGGACAGGAAGGACAGATCGAGGGCTGGTGATTTTCTCTTTTTTTAAACTTTTCTTTCTTTCTTTTTTAATATCTAACAAAAAAATCCACCCTAAGACAAGTCCACTTCCCAGAAAGCATGGAACGCTTGCTCTTTGAGTGTCATTTCTGAAGGCGGTTCAAGCTGGAAACCTACAGAGAAGATAAAAATTGAACCTCACTGCTGAATACAGGTCCTGATCACAAGGGAGCTTTCCTATCCAAGTGCTGCATAAACAACGTTTCTCCACTTGTGTCATGTCAACCCATAAATTTAGAGAGGAAACAAAAGGTTCCGATACAATGGTGATGGAAAGTAACAATAACAAACTGAGAGAGAGGGATTCTACAAGAACACAGTATCCTCTGAGGACTAAAGCCTTCAGCAGCAAACCACCTGGATCAGTCAGTTCACTTACACGACATATTTTAAGATACACGAAGTGGATTAGGGTTTAATTATGGCCTGAGATGCAGCAATGGTGTTATCAATACCGTCCTGAAAACTGGTGTCTGATACTGACAACCTCATCTCGGGGCACAAAGATGTGGGGGAAAAAAAACCCCATTAAGCAGCATCATATTAAAGTTCATTTGCACTTATAAAGTTTGCTAATCTTGCTGTATTCTTTGCTCTCTCCCATCTGAAGAAAACACACACAAACCAGACCCGACAAAACACACGCACTTGGCAACTTTCCCCCGTTTATCTCTGTTTTCGTCTGGTGACTGTATTCTAGGGCTATGCTGTCACTGCAAATGACAAAAGTTTATTGTCACAGCTGTAAACGGCAGGTTTTTATACTACCAGATGGTAACAACCCCCAGGATCAAAAAACCTCCCAAACTTTACAGCCCTTGCCACCACCTAGGCTCGAACAGGTGCAGAGCAGCGACGGTGTCGTGGGTACCCGTGTGCAGCTTCCAATACATTCAGCCCCCGTTAAATAACAAAGATTACTTTACCTACTCATTTCATCAACCCACCACCGAACCAACTCGGGGAGCGCTCCCCGCACCCCCGCAGCACATCAAAGAACGCGCTGCGTGCCGAGCCTGGAGCCGCCCCGGGCACGGAGGGGATTGATCGCTCCCCACCAGCCTGAACCCGCCCCCGGGCCCCGCTTCCTGCGGTGCCCGCGGAGCTCGATGTGGGGAACCCCCCTGGGCGTGCCGGGCTCGGGCTGCTCCGAGCCCTCACTGCGACCTCTCCTTCCCCCCTTCCCTCCAGCCCCTCGTCCCGGGAGCGGCCCCCGGCCCGCCGCGCTCGCAG
>VZTA01018793.1:133033-165012 GCA_013398855.1 Mohoua ochrocephala | reverse complement strand
TTTTTCCCCTAAAAGCAAAGCTGTCTGGCATGGAACAGGCTTAGAATTGTTCTCCCTGCTTTTAAAAACATTCAGCTAATGGTGAATGAAGAATGGTGTGTGTTTGCACTCAAACTCTGGTTAATGTATCAGTCCTGAAATAAAAGATTAAAAAAAAAACCAAAAAACCAAACAATAGGTGAGTTATTCTCTCTTTAGAGCATTACCCCTTTGTAACATTTAGTGGTGTTTAAATGTAATTATCAAAACAATTTAATCTTAATTCTCATGAAATTCCTCAGAAAGTTATTTAGCAGAAGCCCCAGGTGACTGAGACTTTGCGTTCCTGGTACTATTACAGGATTTTGAAAGCTTAATAGTTCAAAACTTAAATAATTTTTAAACTTTCTGCCTTTTTTGACTAAACTGGGTGCGCAGTCATGTTTAGACCATATTTAGACTGCCTTGTGAGACACGTACGTGCTCATCTTCCTCCCACTTCCTAACCCACCTGCGCTTGTCCGAGCCATCTCTTGGGCAGTCAGGCCCCTTCCCCTCCTTTGACTCAGCACATTGACCAACTTCCTCTGGGTTTCTTCGTACTGGCAGAGGCCTTAAAACGCTGTAAGAAAATACCACAGCTCGGTGGTTGGAGCAGGACACCTGTGAGACCTGGCAGAAGCACTTGTTGCTCGTGGCTGACTAATCCACACGGGGATCTCTCCTGCAGTGTGCTTCGCTGGCACACTTGGAGCAGGGCAGAAAGGAAGGGTCCTGAAGGCAGAATCTGAAGAGACAAAGGGGGAGAAGTGAAGCTGAGCTCTTGTGTGGGCGGGTTTTTTGTTGTTTTAATTAAATGAGATAAGGAGGTTCCAGTGACCTGCCCAGAGCTGTGCATCTTCAGCTCTGGGAGCCCCAGGTAGTTCAGGAATTGTGCTTTCCATGAGTGCTTCCGAGGCAGGTTTGCTAACCTAGTGACCTACATGTTGTATTGGACTCAGATGACAGTCTCTTGAGCAGCTGTCACTGTATCCACTCTCAGGAGGAAAGAGAGTTAGAAGGGCATTTCCTGCTCTGCCAGTACAGTCCTGAACTTTGTCTAGTGAAGAGCAGCCAGCTTTCCATGGCTGGCAGAGAAGGCCACAAAGGTGGCTCTCGACTCTGGCTGCTGGAAGATCAGGCCATCCTCTGATGCTGCTTCGATTATCAAGAAATGGAACTTTCTTCAGCTTGTTTCTAGACATTGTCTGCTCTGTGCCCTGCTCGCCAAGGCAGTTGTCAGACAGCTGACGATGCAGGCTTCCAACTGAGGCATCGCTGAGTTTTTCAGCAATGTTATCAAAATTTTACACTGAAAACAGTTTTTGGACGTGTGAATTTTACGAGTTCATAATAGCTTAGTCATGCCTTGTAGCTGAGCTTAGTTCTGTGGTCTACAGCAGGAGACCGTTCTGCCTTCTACAGAGTAGTTCTGCACCCAGTGTTCCTCTGAAAACAAGCCCAGCTCTGAGTTAGAAGAAACAAAAGCACCAAGATTAATTTATACAAGAAACAGCCAACCTCTGGGTTGCCACTGTTTTGGCTCAGTTACATGAAGCTCATGGTTTGCTGACAAGAATCTGCCCCTGCTTCCAGCACTCCCTCCTTGTAGCATCTTCCTGGTGCCCACGGTGTGATGACTTGGATGCCCCTGTGCTAGCCCTAGTTCTAGTTCCCAGGGCAGGGCTACGATGTGACTGAGCTGCTCAGTCTCTTGACTTGCCTCTCAGAATGCTTTTGTGGTTTATATTTTGCTCAAGTACAAGGGGTTTTAAGTATTGCAGTTTACAAGGAATTGATCTCCACGTGACTCAAGAGAACTCTTTCATTGGTTTCTGGATACTGATATAGATAAAGCCTTATCCTTTCTGAAACGGACTACTGTAAATTTTACTAGATAAAGCTTTAAAAAATGCCTTTTTTTGGGGAGGGTGGGGGGTGTGTGTGGTTTCTTTGCCATTCTACACGTCTGCGTGGCATCCAAAGAGTCACTTTCCTGCCAGCATTGTCTGTTCTGGAATTTCTTGTGGATTTTTTGGTGGGGTTTTTTATTTAATTTTGAATCCTGATATCACGAATGCTTTTGTCAGAATTGTATTGTTGATAATGCCTTTAACTTTCTGGGCAGCAAGGAAGATTAACTTGAATTAATTGAAAGAGTTATTTATAAGCCTCCAAATGAATGTCTGTGCCAAAACTTAATAGGGTACAGCTAATCGATTTTATTTCATGTGCTTGTATCCCTGCAGTTTATAGGATTAGTGTTCCTTGCCATCTCCAGGGCGTTATCTTTATCTCCCTGCCACTTCTGAAGCAGTGCATTATACTCTGCTCTTTGGGCAGCTGCTGAGCTTGTTCAGCTCTGCCAGGCCACGTCACCCTGCTGGAGGCACCTCTTGTTCAACTTCACTGGGCTGTCAGATACCGCGATCTCTTTAAAAGATCCTTATCTCAGAAGTGCTTTCATCTGCCTCAAAGCATAACTTAAGCTCTGTCTCTGATAAGAAATGTAATGATCCGTCTGTGGCTTGGGGAGCTGAGAAGCAGGAAGCATGATCGATACCAGCGTTGGTTTAGACGTGAAGCAAAGTTGAGGTTTTCTGGAGGCTGTAGTACAAAGGACAGTTCCACCTAAATGATTGCGAGATGACACATGATGACCTCTGAGATGGGGAAGCTCAGAAGGTGGTAAATGCTTCAGTTTTCCTTTCAGAAAAAAAGCTGAACTGTCTGATGCCTGACATGTGCTGAGCACTAGTGTCTCTGTATCCAGAGGTAAGGGAAAAACTGTGCAGGGAGGAATCTGTACCAGGCCTGCTCTGGAGACACTCATTTAAGTGAGAAAGTGAAGTTCGCTTTAAATCCATGTTGCAATTTTGGTGTTCCTGTACCAGCTTAAAAAAGGGGTTTAGAGGAAGTGAAAAGACAAAGCAGTGCAATGTGCAAGTGACTATAAAATTTAACTTTCACAGTGAGTCTACAGAAAAAGAAAACTACTGTGGTGGTAGTTACTGTCTGCTTCTTTCTGCTTCTGCTGTTATCACATCAAGTCAAACAAGAGACCAGATCCTCCAGCTCCTGTGTGTTTGTGACAGAGGTGAATTACCTGGAGAAGACATCGGGGTTAAAGCCCGATTGTTTGCGTAAACCTTGTACAACCCTGGAGGTTTTCACTGATGAGCACTTGTGCAGGAGCTGGAAAGCTTTGAGACACGATGAGTCTCACTTTCTGTGAAACTGGCACGCTCCAGGTCAGTCTGCTTTCAGTTTAGGGTGCTCTTGCTACAGCGAGAAAGCAACCAGTTGTGGCAATGGCTTTGTGAAATGCTGCATGCCAGTAAAGGCTGCTTCCCATCGAGTTTTGACACTAGTCTTAACCCTCCAAGGTATTTTTAAAGAAAATAGAATTGAATTATGGGTTTGCTTCAGATTACACAATATGGTGGTTGGTTACCACATGCAAAAGAACCAGCAGGGTATTTACTGGCTCCTCCCGAAGCCTGCGGTCCCCTGACTGCGTGCACTGCGTGGTACCACGCTGGACACCCAGCAGCTCCTTCTCTTTAGTTGCACAAGTCTTACAGGTGAGAGGTTGACCTTGCGTGTCAATGGGATCTACTGAGAAAGTCTCCATTCCACATTCTAGTTGTGTGTAATTTACTGGAAATTCTTGGTTTTCACTACTATCCCCATCATTTCAAAGCTGAAAATTCTCCTTAATATAAAAGCTTGTTTTGCAAACAGACTTCTTCTTCTTCCTCTTATTCCTGTATCAAAGTTGATTATCTCGCAGCGATTCATAGCTGTGTTCCCTTCTAGTTTGAACTTTCATCTGACTGGCATCACAAGTATTTCCATCTCTTCCTTTTTAGGAGCATCATTTCTTTGGGAAAGAAATGCTGAGGAAATATTTCTAATTATTTTATCTCCTTAATAGGAAACTGTTGGCCAAAACTCAGAGTTTTGCTTTTGAAAAACTGTCAACTTTACTGTGTGGTTTGTTGACTGAGCTCCTGTGTTACTCTGCTCAAGAGGAGAAATCAATGATCTTACTCTTGTAGTGGTGGCAGAAGCTGGAAAAGTGTTTTTGGTAGCTGAAACCATCCTCGTTTGTGTGCATGAGGGGATTTTTGTTTGCTTGGCAGTGCACTCCGTTTCATGGAAAGAAGAGGCATTTTCCATCATGAGGCAGTATTATGGTTGGCTGTAACCGAATATTTGAGGGGATGAATCACCGACTCTTGGGCTGCACATTGCAGAGAAATGATCCCAGTGCCACTTGGAGCCAACTCCTCCAGTGGCGTGCTCGGTCGGGTGATCCAGAGGAGGCCTCTCTGGGGCAGGCTGGGCACCCGCACTCCCACAGCATCCCTTTCAATGGAGGATGATTTCATCTTTCCCGCTTGGACTCCCAGCCGTGGCAGGTTGGTCACCCTGTGGAGCTCGGACCTCCTCTGTGCATCCGTGCACGTGCTTGAGCCTGCCAGGAGAGCAGCTGCTGTCTGTGGTGGGGATGGTCCCAGTGGCCCATCCAGTGGGGTGTGTGGGGGCACAGGAGGCTGCAGCTGGCAGCTGCTTTTCTCCCGTGCAGGGAAGGTGTCCTGCTCCAGCAGCATCTGATCCCGGGGCTTTGTTGAGGGCCAGATGTACTGGGGCAGCCGTTCAGTGGGTGTCCCACAGGGGCTCTCTGGTGTAGAGGAGGGGTCAGGCATTGGCATTTTGTGCTGTTTGGTGAGAGATATCAGTACCAGCTACTTCTTATAGAATAAAAACTTGTCTTTTTATTATTTTCCTTTGCACTTCAGAACCTTTCTTCCTGCATTCAAGCTCTATCCAGACAAGCTGGTTTGTGAGCAGATCTGTAGCAATCTTTCCTACCTTGTGTTCCTAATTACTTAGCCTTTCAGTTTGTTTGAGGCCTGACAATGAGCTCCTTGTATGTGATGGTGAGCAAGAGCCAAGTGAATGCTGTCAAACCCAGCTCTTTGCTAAATAAGGGGAGTTTATCCTGTCATTTCTCTCTTCCTGTTATCTAATCAACTTTTATAGTGTACTTTTATTTTCTGCTGTGTCTACTTGAGGGTGATCTGGAGCAGATACTGTTGCTTCTCTTCTCCCTCCTGTAGGGAGTAATTTGAGCTGAGGAGTTGGTCACTGCTCGGCACTGGGTGCTGTGGTGTCTGGAATACCAAGGCTGTAAAAACAGGTTGGGTTTTCTGTATCCGTGTCTAGTCCTAAAGCTTGTAGATGACAAACTGGGTTTTGAAGCCTTGAGAGATAAAGCTGATGATAACAGCATGGCTCGATGTCATGGCAGGTGTAGGGAGGAGGTGGAGTACGTCTACCTTAGATGCAGTTTCCAAGTGAATTCTCTTTCTTTTCCTTCTGTCCTCAGGGACTCCTCAGAGTAGTTCCTAGAAGTGACAGCAGAGTCAGTAATGACTCACTGCCCACCATAAAGGCTTACGAGCACTGCCTTTTCCAAATACGACTTTGTGCCCTGGAGGAGAACAATCCACTTCTGCTACAGCACTTTGTGAGCACCCCCAGCCATTCCTGAACCAAGCAAACTTAGAGGTGAGTTGATCATAAAAACTTGTTTTTAATCATGCTTTAAGTTGTCAGCCAGTAAAACTTAGCTTTCAATAATCAGCTTTAATCTTGACATATGTCTATTTTTGTTTCTTTAGGTAGGTTCTTACTCATTGCTAATCTCTAAAATACAGCTTTTCCATTCTTGTTTTGATGACAAGATAGATTCACTGTGTTAACATTTCCATAAGTTACAGAACAACTTTATTCAGATTCTAAATCTATAACAGTTTTACATTTTAGTATTATCTTGCTAAAGTGCCCTTAAATGACCCAGATTCATAAATACATACATATTCCCTAGGAAGACATGCTTTGCACTTAACATAACTAGTTCTTTTTAAAATCAAGAAAGTTGTTTGAACCAGTTGTGAATTTAGACAATTCCGTTTGAGGTCCTTGCAGTCTGCACTGGCACCTCTCATCTGCTTGTGACTCACTGACTCAGAAGGTGACAGCTGTATTGGCTCAGATGGAAGGACCCTGAGCCTGATGGCCAAACTGCTTAGGGCATAAGGCAAGCATGATGTGATGCTGAAACCCTTTTAGTGATCTGTGGTTTAGGAATTTCTTGAACAAGAAGTCAAGATCTTGTGTTTATTTTCCAATTAATATCCCTTGAGGAATTGATTTTTTTTTTCTTAGTTAGCCTCCAGTTAATTTCTTAATACTGAACATTTCACTGTGCTGAAAGATGATGTGCTTCAAACTACAGAAGAGCTTGTAAGAGCTTGGTTGCAGTACTTTTCCAGTGACAGCTGACATCCCAAGACTTGCTCGTATGACCAGTGTCTGGCTTCCCGAATGTTGTTGTGATCTTGTCCCAAAGGGCAGCCAGCAATTGCAGAGTTGCCAGTTGGCTCTGATGGTGGGGGCCTTCTGTATTTGAAAGGTGTCAGCTCTCTTTGACTTTCTTTTGAATTTAGGGTGCTATGTGTCTGCTGTTAATGAGATTATTAATAATCTCGTTAATAATCGTTAATTAATCTTTGATTAGTAATCGAAGAACAGTAATAACCTATTACAGGATATTCACCATAACTTCTAGTGTAAGTGTTAAATTTGATTCTTAAAAGGATAAAAGTTACTTATTTATTCTGACATGCTTGAAGTGGGTAAGTAGTGAAATTACATCTTTTGTAGGGTTTTATTTTACCTGAGACTTTAGGTAAGGTTCTACAGAAATATGCCCTATGGCTTGAAACATGACTTGTTATGAAACGGGGCTTTGAATCCTTTTTCTCTTGCATTTTCAAGCTAAGGATTGGTAGAGACTGCCCTGTGGTCTCAGTTGCTACTGGGCCTGTATGTGATCCAAACCATTTGAATGAAGAACAGAAGAATGATTGGATTAGTCTTTGTTCCCAAAAAGGGAAGACTGGCTTAACACTAGATCCAAACAGGCGCACAACACCCATTTCAAAATCCCAGTTATATTTGTAAGGCATTAAAATGGTGTCTATAATTCTATAATTCCTGTTTAGTTCAGCGTTGGTGCTGCTTTGGGTGAGAATGCAGGAGATGGAGCCATGTTCCCAAAATGCGTGTTTATGCACAGGTGGACCAAATGGTTCTCTGTTACATCTATTGTTTGTTGAGAGAAACCATAAATGTAAGATTAGTTCTTTACCATTTTGTCTATTTTATAGTCTGGAAATGTTCCTGATGTGAAATGAGAACCTTAAGTGTACAGCGTTTATTGGGGTGGCGTAAGCCGTGCGTCTCTGTAAAGGGTAAATGAAACTGGTTTGTTGATACATAGCATTTAAAGGGTAGCAGTGGGCAAGATTTACAGACAAACTTGTTCCTCTGCATCCAAAATCCATGAAGGAGCTGGGAAGTACTAGGTAGCGTAGAAAGGAATGGTGCGTGGGCGAGAGCTCCTCAGCAGGGGAACTTCCTCCTCCTCCTCTTCCTTCCTTTCCCTTTCCCCACAATAGACTTCAGGTACAGCCTTGTGTTTCTCAGCTGCTTTACCCACCAAAACTGATTCTGTTTACTGAAATAGGAATTCCTCTGTTGTTCTCTAGCAGTAGTAACACTGACTCTTGTTCTGGGTTTGCTTTTTCAGACCTCCTTCTGGATGACCAATGCGTGTTTTAAGTGATTCTGTCGGCAACTAAGTCTCCAACTTCCCACTCATTCCAGCTGGTAGCAACGTTTATAATGCAAAAAGATCACAGTCCGGGATCACACAAACATTTCTCTTAAAACTTCCTAGATGATTGTAGTTGCTTTGGTTGTGTTCTATGCTAGCAGAAGCCTTTTCCAAGGTCTGCTGTTGACTCTAGAGCACCACATTCCCCGTTTCCTGGGAGCCCTGGGGGCCGGCAGCATGGGAAACTCGTGCGTTTGCCGCGATGACAGCGGAGCCGAGGACAACGTGGACTCTCAGGGCCGGCAAACGGAGAACAGCAGAGCACACATCCCCGAAGCAAGAAGCCACCCAAGGGACCCTGTCCGTCCGCCCAGGAGGGGCCGAGGACCTCATGAACCAAGAAGGAAAAAACAGAATGTGGATGGGCTGGTACTTGACACACTGGCTGTAATTCGGACGTTGGTAGATAAGTAAGTACCTCCTCAAGGAATAATTCAACATGAATGAAAATGTTCTTGTCTTCTCTCAAACTGTGGCTCCAGCCTCTCACCGATCTCCACCTGACCCTCCTTGAAGCAGCCACGTGTTTCCATCTGGAGGCTTAGGAGAGGAGCACCTTTCCTAGGTAATAGAAGTAGCTCCTGAGTGCCCAGGTACAGACTCTTCCAGGAGCTGAGGAGCTTTCTCACAGTTCCTGTATGGGCCTACACCCGTGTGGGATGAGGAGTGTGCTCAGGATTTCTTACCTGGCACAGATACACAGTTTAGGAAGCAAAAAACACTCCAGAGTCTGGGAACTTCTGTCCTAAAAACTGGTTGTTGTGCAGTTTTCTGTTTGCAGGCTGTATTTTACTTCTTTGGAAATGGCGAAGCAAAATAGGGAGCTTTGATCTTTGTTAGCCTGGATAAACAGACTGAGGTTTTCTTTCCAGTTATAAGTCTGACTACTTTTTAAAGATCACATGTTGTGACTGCCCAGCTCACAATCCCAGTATTGCATTCCTTGCATGCTCAAAGCATCCATTAAGGGTGTGGGGGATATTTATGGCCTCATCCTTTTTTTTTTGTCTTTTTTTTGATTTTGTGTTGCTTTCTACAAAGCTTTAAAAGGACCTTAAAAGTGATGGGTTAAGTTGGCTCATCACCATTTGGGTTAGGTGCAGGCTACGTATTGGAAAGACCAGAACTGAAGGAAAAACACTATTCCAGCCTGACAGCTGGGGTTTAAGTTTAAGGTGGATGAGGCTCAGAATAAGTGAGCCTTGATTAATATACCTGCAACAACTCTGGAATGTGCCTGCACGGGAGGAGTTTGCCTTCCTGCTGTCAAGGGCTTTAAATGAAAATACCAGGACTGATGTTTTTCATGAACGTTTAAGTCTAAGGCGTGTGTTTGGTTGGTTTTTTAACAGGTTTTATTTTGTGCTCTGTCTTCAAATCATGAAGTTAAAATCATGGCAAATGTTTTTTAAAGTCCCTGCCCAGTCTCACATGCTGTCCCCTTTCCCCCGAGTTCAGCTCCCTAAGCTGTTTCACAACACTTTTGAGCACAGTTGATCCTATTCCTGTGGGTCTTGCAATCAGTTTTGTAATCTTGTAAGCACTTTCCTATGCTACTGGGGGACAATAAGCATAGTTATTTCACTGCCCCTGGAGTCCTGTTTCTGACAAATTCCTGAAGCTACTGTATTTTTACAGGAGGTTTTATACAGACTATAGTGAAATACACTGTGATAAGCAATGAATAGTTGCTTTCCCTGTTTGCTATTTGTTTGTTTTTTCTTGGGGTTCCTTTTTTTTCTAGTTGTTGTTTGGTTTTATCAAATCTCAAAGTTCTGACCTAAAACGTATCTGAGAACTGATTTTTTTTTCTGTCCTATCTAGAGATAGCTGCTTTCTAGAAGTTTAATTTCATAAACTCAGAAAGATAAGTTCTAAATTTTGGGGTTTATATGAAAAGCTGCCTTGCAAATTAAGAAATTACCAAAATGGCTGTTTTGTTTCAAAGTGAGGAAGGTGTGTCCTGGAGGGGATGTTTGGAAATGAAGTGGTTAAAATGGCAAATCAATGGGACAGGACTGTCCTTTGCTCAGTGGACATCTGCTATCTATGACAAAATCAGAAATCTCGCAGATAAAAAATTCATTCTTTTTTATCATAGCCTTTACTTGTACTTATGCTTGGGATTTTTGTTGGGTGGTTTTTTTTCTCCTTTGTTTGAATCTTTCTATCCTTTCTCCTGATGTAATTCTGGCTGCAGTGCTGCACTTCTTTTTCCTTCTGGGCCGATTACTTTCCAGAAGAAAGGTGAAGATGCCTCGAGTTAAAAAACCAACCCAACTATTTGTTTTAAATGTTGTGGCAATATAAAAATGGGATAAACTTCACTCTAGCATTTTCTTGTGGAAATATCTAAGAATGTGTTCACCTTATTGTAAAGGAAAAAAAAAGGACATGTATTTACATCATATATATTACATCAAAGCTGACATTTTTCTCTTCTTTATGATTAATCTCTCAAACTAGGTAGTTTTATTATCTTCATAATTAATGTCTGTTGAAATTTTCTAAAATTCCTCTGTATTTCACATTTCCAATTTCTTTTCAGAGCTGTGTGATAGAAATTGAGCGTGGAACATAAAGTCTAAGCCTGGGGCTAGTCCGCAGTGCCTAAGGAGCACTGAATAGAGTATTTTAGGACATGCTGCTGGATAAGCTTTTTCTGGACCTGGAGGTGCTTACTGAACAAGGTTTTGGGGTCTTGCTTTAGATACTTTCACTGGCAGTGCCTGCTCAGATACACAGATGTGTCCATAGCTTTGTGTCCTTACTTCAGCAAACTGGGCTGAGGAGCTGATCTACTGAACTTCTTGTGATTTTCATGTTGGAAAGGGGGTTGGGTTAAATATTTTCTGTTAAACTGCCTTAACTATTTATTTTAACAGCTCTTGTCGAAGACTATGATGCCGTTAGGTTGCTTCCCTTTAAGTTTTGTGGTGTTTTTTAATATTTATATATTTAGCAAAGAATTTCTGAGGAAAAAAAAACCCTGTTGAAGCAATGCCCCTTGTGCACTGCTCTGGGTTCACTTTGTGACCTCTGACTTGCAGAGCCTCATTATGTACTACAAGGAACACTGCTAATGAACAGCACCGAGCCTAAGCATTATGTTCAGCTTTTAGACATGCAGATGTGGATCACAATTTCCTTGTCAGCTGTTGCAGACGTGCAGATGTTGATGTTGAGCCAGAGAGAGGCTCAAATCCCATCTGTGTTTCAGATCTGAAAATGACATTAGCAGTCTGCAGCCTGTGTAACTTCCTTTTGTTAAATGGTTATTGGATTTGCCTTCTGTCTGTGTATAATCATTTTACTCAGTGTATTATGTTGATGATTGTGCATAAATTTTGACCTGTGTAATATCTCTTTCAGTGACCAGGAGCCTCCTTATTCAATGATCACGTTGCATGAAATGGCAGAAACAGGTATCAAGGCATTGTGTTGGGCATTTCAGTTGTGACTCACGAGCAAAAGAAACGGAACAACCCCCAAACCCCTCTTTTCTTTGCAAAGAAAATTACACCCCAGCAGGGTGTGTTAGGATGTGGTGTAGCTCTGGGGATGTGGGAACCAGAACACAGGTCTGCCCTTCAGAGCTGCACCGAGCTCATTGCATTGGCCTGAAGTATTTTTGAATTCAGTTGAACTTCCCACATGAACTCTCCAGAAGCAGCCAAGGGATGGCCCCAAACACATTGTAGTGGCATTAAACCATAAGCCACAAAGAATGGCTGTTTGCAGCTGAGCAGGAGCAACCTATACATGTACGCAGACGTGGGCTAAGCCCACGTGCTCCAGTGTTGGCCAATAGCACGTTCCTTTAGGTTTGGGTCTTGCTGACCTTAGACCTCTGCTTTACTGATGTATTTGTCCCAACCCTGTCCCTAAGTGCTTCTGCAAGACAAGCCACGTTTGTGGCAAAGGCTGTTTTATCTTTGCTGCAGTAGGAGAAATTCTCCCAGCTTAAGACTGCAAGCAGACTTCTGGTTTAGGTGAATTTTTCTCTCTCTACTTAGTAATGTTGGCACTGGTCTTAGGAAATAATATTTCTGTATTAAAGTAAAATAAATTAATCAGCCTGGTTAGATATTACAGCAATTCAATAAAATGTTTTTCAGGGGAATGTGCTAAGAGAACTCAAACCCCAATGTGTTATTGCTGTGTTGTTGTTGAAGGGAGCACTGCTCCTTCTACCTCCCTCACCTGTATACGGATACAGACTGTCTTTATTTTCACCTCTAAGGGAGCTATTTTCTTGTAACTCCAAAGCTGTTTACTTTAGGAGTAGTTTAACATCTTCTATGTGGATTCTTGTCTGCTTGCAAGTAAAAGCCCTTATCTACTCATTCAACAGTGAGAGCTGTTCCTTAGGAAAACAAATGTTCTTTAGACCAGCAGGCATGTGAAAAACCCACGGAGTTTCTCTGAACCTCATGTTACTTCAGGGAGCTCAGGAAGAGGGACTTGATTCTGGTTAAAAGAAATATTTCCTCAGTGTCATTGTGTATGCAGCATTTAACGCCTCAGAGTTGCCACTGGATGCTGAACTCTGAGCATCACACTAGAACAAAGTACTTGTCCATAGCACCATGAGTATTCCTTCCTAATAGTAGTGGGAACTAAAGGATGCTCTGGCCTGGGCTAGACTGTTCTGCAAACAGTAGAGGTGTTCACTATTACCCAAGCTGCTGTAAACTTTCTCTTTCTTGAATTTAAACTTCTAACCTTCTGCAAACTAAGACAGTGGTGTAAAAAGCAAACTGTTTTTCCCAATGTCTCTAAGCTCACTGGGTAATTCCGAGGATTTTTCAGTCTACATTTAGGGATGTGTTTTGAACACTTTTGGATTGCATGGTTAATTCTGAGTGTGACTTCTGTTTTGTGGTTGACAGATGAAGGCTGGTTGGAAGTGGTCCAATCTTTAATTAGAGTTATTCCATTAGAAGATCCCCTGGGACCAGCTGTTATAACGCTACTGCTTGATGAATGTCCACTGCCAACAAAAGTGAGTCGAAAGCAGATGTATTTATCTGTGGCTGAATGTCAGTTATTCGTGGTTGCCACACCCATGATCTCTTTGGGTGGGTTTCACCAGTGATGCAAGACTGATAGTGGTTCAGAAAATGGGTGTAACATTCAACTTTGAGTAATTTGGGGTGACTTGGTGTCTAAATGCTAATGAATGCTAGAAGCATTCCCCAAAAAAGGTGAATTTGGTCCACGGGGAAGAAACAAGAGACCTTTGGGTTTTGGCTGCTTTTCTTGCCACTCTTTCCTGCCATGTGGTACTTAGACTGTGCAGGGAGGGTGTGCAGGTGCTGCAAAAGCTGCACAGGTTCTGCCCTTTTGTTCTCACATTTGCAAAGCTGCACGTTTACAAGTCACTGTTGAAATTGTTCCTGCCCTGCACATGAGGAATGCAACACAAATGGGTGCATTAAGCTAAACAAATGACATTTTTCAACTGTGAAGTATCTACATGTGGTTTTGGCAAATGGGAATACTTTTGTTTTACTGGCCACTAATCTGGTTTTGGGTGGAAAGATGACCTGAGGTGTTCATGCTGTGTTTTGGTGCAGGTGTGTAAGTGAAAGCCTCAGGTGTTTAGGATGCTAAACATAATGTTTGTACAGAGAACCTGTCTGTCTTCAAATGCTTGTCATGATCTCATTTCTTCAGAAATTGATGATCACATCATTGCAGCTTTCATTTCTCAAGCATTTCTGATGCTGCCAATTTTAGTCTTCCATTGGTGTTGTTAGGGATATAAAGAGCTGGTTGCATCAGTGGCTGGAGAATTGGTCAAGCTCTCAAACTACCTGAAGTGGGTTTGTTTCCTCTGGGCTATTGATTAAACTGATCTGAGACTTTTAAACAAGAGAAATGTATGATGACTGTCAGATAGACTGCTGAATTATTTTGAAAACGAAGCTATGACTAGAAACTTTGTCTGCTTTGAAAAAGAAATCGGGAAATGGAGACCACTGCGAATGCACCATAGGAAGAGTGATTTTGGATTTTTTGTTTGGCTCTGCAATGTACTTGGCAATCAAATGATTTGTTTTTCAAAACCCACATGACTTCTATTTGGGTACTTTTAAGGAGTTTGCTATAAAATAGTTGACCTTGTCAAGACAAAAGGAGTGAGGTGCCTTTTTTTCTGGGGTGCACAGTGGTTTTTCCTGTGCAGTCTCTTTACAGCACAAGGAGCTGCAGCTGTGGGGTCTGCTGGCCACATGCTGGCCAGTAAAGTGTGGAAAAGCTGCTGTTCATCTTCTTTCTATACAGGATCAGTTTTAAGTTTTTTGTCTTAGGGATTTTAAGTCAGTGCCTCAGTTCCATGACAGCTGGAGAACAGCAGCAGGCTGTATTTCATTTTCTGTTATTGCAGGCTATGAAGTCCATGAAGTTAAAAGGGCAGTGCAGTAAACTGTTTATTCTATAAAGTCTTTATTTAACTCAAAATAGTTGATCTCTCTGACAGTTCTAATAATGGCTAAAAGCAGCATCAGAGTATGTCAAGAGTCTAATTTTAGTGAGTCTTTTCCATCCCAAGTCTGTAGCTCAGTCATTCTTTCTTCTTTCTCTGTTCTTTCCACTTAGCTCAGGCCTGTTCATCAGCTCTGTTTTTGTGGCTTTCCTTTTAAGAGCATAACTACTTTTCAGTGTGATCTCTGTACAGACCTCAGACTCTAGCACAGTCAACTGATCCGAGTGTGGCTCAGAACACAGTTCAAAAAAACACATCTATTCAACTTGAGCAGTGCTCATTTTTCCTCCAAATGGCTGCTGATGACTTCAATATGAGGAGTTCTTCCATTTTAATTAGATCCTTGCCTGAGATTATACAGTTTCAATCTGAATCAGCTGAAACTTTCATGAAGTCTGGAAAGCTGAGGAGGATTTGGAACTTTTCAGGGTGGGGTTCTCCCTGTGGGATGACTTGTTCTGGCTCTAGATTAACCCCTAACTACCCTGAAAATGCAGAGTATGCTCTAGACCTGTCTTGAATTTTATTTATACCATACTGCCTGAACAAAGCAAGTCAAAGCATGGCATTTTAGATTTATTACCCTCATTGGTTTACTTCCTAAATTTGTGTGAGTACAGAAAACCATTTAGGCTCTCAAGAATACAGTTTATGACATCCTGTAAAGCTGACAGCATCCTAAATTTATGATGGGAATGTGGGCTTTCTGGGGGGGCATGTCTCTTTAGTCCTGAATTCTAAAATCTGGAACAGTGCTTTTCTTTTGAATAGGGTGTGAGTTCTCGGGCACTGGAAATAGATCAGATGGCAGTGGTGCCCTATGTGCTAATTGGCTCCTGTTGCCATGGGGAGCTCACTTAGATGTGTCCAGAAGTGTCCTGAGCTGTTGATCGCAATGACCAACAATCTGGTGGTGATGTTAAAGTTACAACTCTTGGGCCTGCTGAACTTTTCTTCTCATCTGTCCTTTGTTATCTTCTTATCTTAGAAGATAACCACCTCACACTGTCTGTAACGTGGTGCTGAATTTAGTAATGCGTAAAAACAATCTGTTGAATGATATTGAGTTGGGGGGAACTGTACCTGTCAGTAATGTTGAAGAGATTTCTGATTTTTCCTTTGCAGGACGCATTACAGAAGTTAACTGAAATATTAAACTTAAGTGGAGCTGCTGCCTGCCAGGATGCTTGTCACCCTGCCAAGCACCGGAACACGACCGCAGTGCTCGGCTGCTTGGCAGAGAAATTAGCAGGTAAAGCCCTGGGGTTCTCCTCACAGCTGGCTCTCTGCAACACCTCCTGCTTTAGCACCCACGATACAGACTAGGTCAGAAGTGTTTTCTTAGAACTGAATAATGTTCTGCATCGAGGGGGTGCCAGGCACGACGGAATCTGGTCGATTCAAGTGTCTGAATGAGCCATTCACAAATCCTCCTGATGGGTGGTTAGTGATTGAGGATCACTGTTTGTGTTATATTGCTTTAGCACTGGTAATCAGTCTCTTCTGCAGACACACTCTGGTTGTGAATTACTGAGGACACATTCCCTAGAGGGTAGGCAGGAGTATCAAGTTAGTGGTCTTGGAGGCTGTATAGAAATAAAAAAGAAATATGCTTTTTCCAGTAGACATGTCTTATTCTATTGTAGATATTGAAAAGATTCTCTTCTGTGTTGCTTAAAAGAAAATTGCTGAGATTCTATTTTAAGGTGACTTTTCATATAGAATTTTTATTCCCTGTCATTCTCAGTACACTGTTGGAAACTCGTGATTAAGTTTCCTTCCTGCTGATGATCTGTTTTGTATCTAGTTTTTTTGCTCCTTCTCTTAAAGTGGACAGGAAATAGAGGGGAAAAGTGATTGTCTGGTGTCACCTAATGGTTATTAAAACCCAATTACTGTATTTCTGTGAAAAAAAAAAACAAACAAGTAAAGGACAAGGTCTGGAAGTATTTTTGTGCTGTAATACTTCTACTGTATTATACTAAGTCAAAATGAGATACTGTATCTACTTTCATCTTAGTGGACACAGATCTCATTGTGTCAGTTCAGGCAACAAATCTGTTAATGAAGTGTTGGAACCCACTGCAATTTTTTAAGAGTTTGTAGATGCCAGAGTTTGATTCCCTCGCGTCTCTCTCTTGATTAAGTGGACACTATTTCAGGGCTTTTCCATTTTAAATTGGCTGCTTGCTCTGGCGCTGCTGCAAGCTATATAACTAACTGTCAAGTTGGCCATATCAGGTGCTCGGTTTTGCTTATTTTGAGCTACTGATAAATGGAGCTGGTCTTTACACACTGACTCTGGAAGTAAAGGGGAGACAGTCTCTTTTTAAAAGCAATGAGCATGAAAATGATAAGTGGAGGCTGCTGGAGTGTTACTACAAAATCTCAGAAGCGTGGCTAGAACTCTGTACCCACTTAGAGCAGTGAACTGAACAGGACTAATGTACCAGTAGCTGTGTAATTATTAAATGTGCACCAAGTATTTTACTGGGAGCAATGATACATGCTCTATGTTATAGTTTTGCTTTGCGGTGAAGTTCTTTGGTGTTCTTTAATTTGTTACCTTGTGTTTAAAAGATCTGTGGTGATGGGTATGTGGTACTTCCCATGGAGGGATTTCATTCCTGATGTTCTTGCAGGTCCTGCGAGCATAGGCTTACTCAGCCCAGGCATATTGGAATATTTACTTCACAGCTTGGTAAGTGTCTTGGGTCTTTTTGTATGTATCCATACATAGCAATTATAATGCAATGTTATAATTATTATTATTATTGTGAAAAGCTGGAATCATGTCTGCTAAATATCGATAGTGTATGTTAGAGAAAACTGAGATTCCAGAGCCTGTGGGATCTCTGTCTTTGGAGAGAATTAGAAGTCAATGGAACAAGGCTCTGGGTAGCCTGATCTATTTGAACCAGCTCTCCACAGGAGGGTGGAATACAGGAACTTTGGAGGCTCCTTTGAACCTAAAACCTTCTGTGACAGACTTGCAACTCTGTCTATCTGTGGTGGGTATTTATTAATTTTTTTCTTCTTGCCCATGTTTAGAACTTCCAGTCCCACCCGACAGTGATGCTTTTTGCACTAATAGCACTGGAGAAGTTTGCACAAACAAGTGAGTATTGGCCTGGTACTGCTCTTAACACTGCGGCTTCTGCTGCACGATTGTCACTTGCTTTACCTGATCACCTGTGAGCATGAGAGTCTGCATTTGTATTTATTGCTGTAGTGACATCCCTCTACCCCTCAAAACCCTTGAGATGCTTGCTGAAACTTATTTTCCCTGTTAGAAATTGCTGCAGAAGGATTTGTGACACGAGGCCTTTGTCACTGATATAAATCTGTATTCGAGTTGGACAACAGTTAGGACTGGGAGTTTGTAGGCAGGAAAAAATATTTTTTGCTTTAATGACACCCTCACCCATAAACCCTTAGGAGATTTGCTGAAACTCAGTCATTCTCATCTTAGAAATTACTACATAGTGACTTATGACATGAGACCTTTGTTACTTGAAAAGAAATAAATCAGTATGGGAGAGATGGAGAACAGCCATGATCGGTCTCTTGATGATGCAGCTCCGTGCTGAGAGGTGGTAAATCTGAATGAAGATAATTCCACATCTGCTTGGGAAACAATTTCATGCTGATTGTAATACTGAGGTTTAGATGAGTGTAGAGAGTTCTACTGCATTTGTAGGATGTTACCATTTTTAACTAAACTTAGCCCTAATTTATAGCAATTTTTCTTTTTCCTCTTAAATTTTAGGTGAAAACAAAATGACAGTTTCTGAATCGTGCATTAGCGACCAACTGATCTTGCTGGAGAAGTGGACAGATAATCCAGACTACTTAAAACGCCAGGTTGGATTCTGTGCCCAGTGGAGTTTAGACAATCTGTGTAGGTATAACAAAGTGATGGATTCATTTCATAGTAATCACTCCTCCAAAGAGATGGAGGGCTGCTTTGTATTCGTTTTTTTATTATTATTTTGGGCTACTGATAGCACTTAGTGTACCTGACTGCATTTGTAATATCTCCTTGAAAAAGAAAACAAAACCAAAAAAACACACCCCAACAAATATATCCAGTGTAATTGTATGGAAAGAAAATTTTGGCAAGGAAAATGTTTTTGGAAGGAAGTGGTTTGCACTCTGCAAGTTGGAGCTGCGATGAAAATTCTTCTTTGCACCAATTTCCTGTAACCCACACTTCAGCAAATGTGCTGAGTGGCTCAGCAGTGCAGCTCTGTCTCTGTGGAACATCTGGATTGCTGACATGTCCTGTGCTCGTTCCCCACTCGTGCACTGGCTCGAAGAATTACTAAAGACTTTTTAAAGTAAATATACTTTTTGATTTTTGTGATCAAAAGTAAAACGTGTTTGGCAAAGCACTTCTCTAGGTCTATCTTTTGGATGACTAAAAATCATTGAATTTGCTTGTTTAGTTGTGATTTCAAAGGTGCAGCAACTCTAATGACCTTGTATTTTCTAATGCCTTTTAGATAAATTTGGGTAAAAGGTCTGTTGGGCTTTAGTCAGCTTATGGGAAGCCAGTGTCAGCTGTTATTAGTAAATGTCTGTGTAAGTGTTGTAGCAAGTTTGGGTTGTATGAAGGGTCCTAAGATATGATCTTTGACTTGTAAATTAACATGTATGTGTCAGCAATTTGGCACCTGGCAAGAGAAATGCTTCTGATCCTGCCATGTAGAAAGGGCATGCAGGGAGAGAGAGAACGGCTTTGGCTCAGTTTAAGTTCATCACCTAAAAATGAGATGGTAGAAACCTTTAAATCCTTGTTTTCCCCTTCTTCCCTATCCCCAAATCTGTTTCCCCTGTAATGAATCAGAAAAAACTCTCCCCACTGAATTTACAAATACAGGTAAATTCTGAAACAGTGGCATCTCGGTGTGAACTTGGAGGCCTTCCATTTGCCTGTGGGTTTCCTGCAAGTTCTAATTAGATTGTGGGAGCTCTAGTCAGAGGCACAGGTTGTGCTTTCATGTTTAGAGGGTATTTAACACACGGTGTATTGGAAGCTGTTTCCATGCAGGCAAAATCTCAGTGTTTCATTCAGTTAGGCCAAAAATTACCTGGATCCTAGAGAGACTGATTATCTGTGTATGAAGTGTTTGAAATCAAGTTTTGCAGCAGCAGTGACTAAAACTGGTTGGGTTTGGGGTTTTTTTTTTCCAGTTTTAAAAGAAGGCAGGCAGTTTACATACGAGAAGGTTGACTTGACCAACATTAGGGCTATGCTGAACAGTAACGATGTCAGCGAATACCTGAAGATCTCCCCACATGGATTAGAGGTAGGAAATCGTTTCATGTTTTCAACCTGAAAAAAGAGGCTGAAGAAAAAGGCAGCTTTTGCTTTGCACTTGCTGCTGGGATTTTTCTAGAATGAATCCAAGTTGTCTGCCAGCTCTGTACAGAAAACTTGCTTTGTCATCAGAGGGTGATGATGTCACCACACGGATCTCAATTGTAGAAACGTTCACACTAAAGTAACGCCTGTACCTGTGCCCCAAAACTTCAGGGAAGTGAGGAGGCTTCTTAGAGTCAGATGGCTTTTCACTTACTTCGTGAACAGTTTGAGTCAAAATATCATTCTATTGTTTGTCCTGTCTCATCTTGAAAAGCTCATAGCAGTCAAATTTTTGTCTGGGCCACATGGTGTTTCTTCCTTCCTCTGTAACTCCTTCTAAAAACTTTGTTTGACTACTTAGAGATGAGTTTTCATGAATTAACATTGAATGCCTCCTTGTCCTTCATACCAGGAATCAGTTAATAACCAATGATTTAGGTTTTCCTGTCTTGGTTGTCTTAGTCTTTAAATTTTTAAATTGTTCCTGTCAACTTTCTACTTTTTTTTTTTGCCTGTGGCTTAACCACTGAACAATTTTCAGTCTTGCCTACTCACTAGTTTGTGTGACAACTACTGCTAGAAGAGGTCACTTGGTCTGAAATGCCTCTAAAATTATGTTGGTATATTCTTACATGCAAGAAACTTGATCCAGGGAAGAAAGGTGTTTGTTTGAATGCTGATTTTGTAGACACTGAATTTGTGTTTGGATTTGGTAGGCACGATGCGATGCCTCGTCCTTTGAAAGCGTAAGATGCACGTTCTGTGTCGATTCTGGAGTCTGGTACTATGAAGTTACAGTCATTACTTCAGGAGTGATGCAGATAGGATGGGCAACCAAAGACAGCAAATTTCTCAACCATGTGAGTACCTGTAATGTCATCGAGCTGGTGATGTAACATCAGTGTTTTTCTTCTTACAGCATCTATGAAAATAGCTCTGGTTATTCTGTGGTCGTAACTGAGCACTTGCTTGTTTCTTTCAATTTTTCTGTGTCCATGAAGAGCTGTTTTTGCTGAATTTGGTGGTACAAGAGAAGTCAGTATTGTCATTGCTACAGACTGGCATTGTTCACCCAAGTCATCCAGAGCTGCAGCAGAGACAGCTTGTTATCTGCTGGCTGTTGTCTGGGAGCTATAGGGAACTTATTTATTGTAGCATAATCTCTTGGAAATTCTTCAGATAACAGTAGTTCCTGTCTGTTTTTGGAAGTAAACAATAAGTCACTAGGAACAGCAGTTTCTCATGCACTGTCTTTTACAAAGGTCACCAAGCAGCCATTTCATCATCCTCTTTAACACATTTTCCTATTAAATTAAATTTCACAAGGGAAATAATTAAAACTCTGGGATAACATGGTATCATTGGACTTGCTGGTAGCAGCAATATGGTGCAGTCTGGGAGTGCGAAAGCTTCTTCTTAATTAAAAATAAGGATTACAAAAAGATTAAACCCTCTACCTTCTCGCCTTTTCCTGAGAGTACAGAACAAGTACACTGTCTTATTTTATAGTTTGCTTTACTGTCCTTCTCATTCAGATAATTTTGTATCTTATTCTTAGTTCTAAGTATTCTTCTTCCTGTTATTTACTTCTGAGATTATGTACTTGCTAGCATTAAAGCAAAGTGTGCCATGTGCACATGAAGTCCAAACCTCCTCAATCATCATGGAGCTGTCACCAGGTCTTCTTCCTTCTTCAATCTTCGTGGTAACTCTGCATGGCTGTTAGAAACTTTGTATGCTTTTTACGCTATAGTGTAACTTGTTTCGGTATTTCCATAATAAGAAAGAGTAGTGATCACTACCCAAAACACTTTTCTACTTCAGCTTAATTTTTCATATTATCAGCCTTCCAAATGACCATTAAAGTTCATTGAAGTGCAAGCTAGAATTTTAGGACAAAAGGTATGTTAGGCCTGGCCTAGTGCTGAGAATGGAAACAGTGCTGGGATTTTAAGTTGACACTTCTACTGGCTAAGCTTGAGTGAGAAATTCACCTGTAGCCCTTCTTTAGTGCTGTAATTGCATGGTTTTCTGTTCCTACTTGGAATTTATGTTAGGAGAAGAATTATATATTTAATGTAGAGATTAGCAGTTAAAACTGCTAATTTCTGATTATAGAGAAAAGTCATTCTACAGCTGAGTCAAATACAGAAGCTAATATGAAGATAGGCCAAGTACATACATGTGAGTAAATATTGATTGTGGGGGTATGAGAGAAATACATTAAGGAGATGAAACAAACACTAGTGGCAAGAAACCCAATGGGAATGCAAGAGTAGCTTCTCTCACCATTTAACTTAAGTATTCCTGTGAGTTCAGAGGTCTTGCTCCATTTCTTGTAGTTATTCGTTGAAATGGCATTGTCTTCTGCTGATGTATAACGTGCACATATCTCTGTGTCACATCCAAAGTCCAGTCCCACATTTTTAGCATGGAATTGAAGTGTGATTTAAGTAAAAAAAAAACCCCAACAAAACAACAAACCACACAAAGGAAAAAAACACCAAACAAAAATACCATGCAGACCTGTGCTGAGCACAGTCCTTGTAGACACTGAGTGTTACAGAAACCGTCTGAAATAAAAGACCATGTGTCTGCCTTTAGACTGCTAAGAGGCTTAAAAGATTTCTTTTTTCCCTGCTTACTGTTAAGGAGCTTGGTGTATGTGCATTTTTCTGTGAGTGTGTCCTGTACAAGGTATGAAATTGGGAGACATCACATATCTGAGTAGGATGATTTTTCTGTTGCTGCAGCTGTTTTGCTGGTGGCCAAATGCTGCTCTTATTCATCAGGTGTGTGTCTGAAATACAGGGATATTATCCTCTCGGTATGTCACAAACACAGGCCTCAGAAGCCATATGCTCTATTTACAGCATCTGTAGCAAAAAGACTAGTCCTAAATATGACATTAAACACCCATTAGCTGGGCTTAGCTTTAATTTGGGACATGGGAGGCTTGTGTAATCAGATGCTGTCTGGTATTTGCACTCCAGACAAACCATGCTGAGCACGAGGAAGTTACTTACCTTCCATAATGCTTTTGGGTTTCATGGCTGGGCTCTGCTACGTGACAGATTTTTCTCCCACTCTGAAACTCTTTAGTTTTGTGTTTGCTTTGGACCTTAGGACTATCACTTGATAATGTTTTCACAATTTGAGGGAGGCTGGCCCTGAAAGGGACACAATATGCAACAAATTAGGTGAAGAGGCTGTGTGTTTGTTCTCTTTGTGTGCTGTGGGTTCTGGTGGCACGTGGATATCTTGTGGGGGAAGGCATTACAAGTTTGGTACTGGGACTTCAAGATAAGGGAGTGGTTATTATTCTGTGGTGACTTTTTAAGATGCAAAAATTTAACCTATTTGGGCACTAGCCTTCTGATTTTTAAGTACTTTAACAGACAGGAATGATTTGAGGTCACAGAGAATGGAAGACACTTTGGAAACAATACCCCTTTCTCCCTTCCTTCTCACCTCAACAAATTCCCTCTTGATGTGAAAATGAAACTAAGACTAGGTTGAAGAAAAAAAATTACCTCCATGGGGGAGGGAGAAACCCTTCCTGCTCTTGGAAGAGAGTGGTTTAGGTGAATGAAAATACGCTTTAGCCCCTCTGTGTGAGGAATGGCTGCAGGCTGAAATGTTTTGCTCTCTTCCTAAAGGAAGGTTACGGCATCGGGGACGATGAATACTCCTGTGCATACGATGGCTGCCGGCAGCTGATTTGGTACAATGCCAGAAGTAAACCACATTCCCATCCCTGCTGGAAAGAAGGTATTCTGTCTATCTTCTGCTGTTTGTCCTAACTGCATTTCTGCACAGGATTTTTTCCCCTTGCAGGTGTCTGCTCATAGGTGTGAACAGAGCAGTTACTGCCTAATCCTGATGATCATAAAAGTTTAATAATTACTGTGTCTTTGACAGTGGTTTAAATGTGCACAGTGGGAACTACAGTCCTGTTCCCCAGTCTGTGTAAAGAGACTCTTGTTGGTTAAATGCTTTTTCTTTTCAAATGCAGAGTAAAAATCATAGCACCAATTAACATTGGACATTTAATCATTAGACTTTTTTCCACATGTTTGTAGTCGTACACAACAGGGTTGAAATCTTCCTTTCTGGGTTGAAAGAGTTGTTTTAGAGAAGGGAAAAAACCTTGATCTCTGAATTAGACTTTTTTTTTTTCTTTTTTAAGGAGGAGTTGCACTGTCTTGCTTACTTTAAATTCTTGGATAACTACTTGGACAGCAAAGTTCTGTTCTTGATCTCAGCTTTGAAATCTTGGTAGGATTCTGTGCATGCCATGCTTGTGTGAACTGTGCCGCCTTCTCTTCTATTAAAATTTTCCCCCAAGGATGGCTAAATTAAAAGACTTCTGAAAAATAAATAGCACAAGCATATTGGAAATATCTCCTCAGAACACCCACTTGCTAAAGTCTATCTTCAACAGGTGTAAAATAGCCAAGGAGTGACAGAGTGCAGCTTTCTTCTGGCTTTGGCAAATACTCTGCAATACTTCTACAACTATATAGTATTAATGCTCTGGCAGACTAAAACACTTAATTTTTTTTTTACTCTTTTCTCTTGGGTTTTTTGGTTTTGGTTTGGGTTGGTTTTTTTTTTCTTTTTTAGTTGCTGTCTGTATCAATGTTTCTTCCTTTGTGCTTTTGCAAACATTAAGTAAGACAACTCACAGTGACATATGTGATACTTGAAACAATAACTGTTTCAGCTGTTGGCATTTAACAGAAATGAAATCTGTAAATTATTTTTGTTTTGCATGTAAGGAGACACAATAGGATTTCTACTAGACTTGCAAGAAAAGCAAATGATCTTCTATTTAAATGGAAACCAGCTTCCTGCTGAGAAGCAAGTATTTTCATCTGCTGTGTAAGTATCTGCTCATTTGGAAGGACATGACCTCTGTGGATAATTGTTTTAATTATATGGAGAGTTTCCAATTTGAGATGTAAATTCATATTTACTTACCTGAAGCCATCATTAAGCAAGTTTCCCCGTTGAAAGTTGCTTAGAAATCAGTAAGAAGGATATAATTTTACAGGTGGATTTCAGAGTCCAAAATAAATACTTTGGACTTTCCAAAGGTAGGTTCAACTCGATGTGTTATACTGTCAAATTAGCATAGCATTAAAATAGAATGAGGCTGTAGCAAAGATGAACAATTTTCTGGTGCCTGAGGAATTTATCTTCTCAAAAATTAAGCCTATCTTGTGAATGTTGGAGAGGGCTTATTAACTGACTGCCGTTCACTGGGGCCAGCTCCTGGAGCAGCACATTGAATATTCATCAGAGGATGTCTCTTGGTAGCATTGCAGGCAGGTGTTGGGCTTATTTTGCCAACTGTTGTTAAAATTAACACACGGTGAACTCCTCTAACTCTCATAGGGAAGTTCAACCTTTTTACTTGGGGAAAAAATAAGCTGGCGTAATACTTGAGAAAGCAGCTCCCTATGCAGCTTAATTAAACATCACAGTACTTTGTCAATTAATCCTACCACGCTAATAATTTCATCCATGTTTTCTCCTCAAAATAAAGTTCAAGATGCAGGCAAAGAGTAGCTCAGTTTAAAGAGTTGCTGAGTATCTTCTTTATTCAGCTTTTAGTGCTCTGCTCTTTGAGTATGTAATTGATAAACTGGAGTACTTGTTAGAACTTGGAGTATTACTGAACTTTGGCCTTTCAGTAAATTTGAAGGAGGTGGTAGTTGTGGTTTTGAACGTGTGACTAATCCTAGTTGTACAGTAGGCAGCCTTTATTGGCTGACTCAGTAAGAAATTCGGAAAAATCCTGATAGTAAATTCAGGAGTTGAGAACTAAACAAGGTAAGTGTGTGCAGCTGCAGCTTGATGTTCTCCCAATTAGCTGCAAAACACTGGTATTAAACTTGTCTCTGTCTCAGGGTGTATTTTCACATGGTAATAGTAACATGTCTGGAAAGCTCTCCTGTTATTTAAGTCGTTCTAAAATGCCTCTTCATCCTGTTGCAGGTCGGGCTTTTTTGCTGCAGCAAGTTTCATGTCCTATCAACAATGTGAGTTCAACTTTGGGGCAAAGCCCTTCAAGTACCCACCACCAATGAAGTTTAGTACCTTCAATGATCATGCCTTTCTGACAGCAGAAGAGAAAATCATTTTGCCCAGGTAATCCCCTTACCACGAGTGTTTGCATGCAGAGAAAATGTTTCACTTCTGAGTTGCAAGGTCTTGCCTTGTACTCAGCAAAATTAATTTCTTGTGGGGGTCATACTTCCATAGGTCCCTCTTCTAAAAGGATGAGGCCATAGGCTCCAGTGCAATTCCATCAGTAGGGCAGGAGATATGCAACCAAAAGCCATTAAATTAAAATATATTTTGTAATATTAAGCTAAATTAAAATGAACCAGTACCACACAGTAAACTGTTTTAGTAAAAGTACCTTCTGCCATCTAAGGATTATTAGGTTGATTGAGGAGGTATAGTGTTAATTAAAAAAAGATGTCCTATTTAAAATTGACCTGATTTGTGGTGTTGGCAGCATGGGGGTGCTGAATGATTGTAAGTCTTGAAATTGTCCTTTTCTGATCCTGATGAAAACTTCCCCATTTGTGAAGGATAGTACTGACAAAGGTTATTCAAATTTAGAAGTGTTTTCCCACCTAAATATAATTCAAACCAGATAGACACAGGTCTGGATACATTCTTCTTTAGCTTTTACCAAACTTCTGGCAGGAATGAAAACTAATAGCTCGTCTGATTTAAGTTATTAGTAATAAAATAACTTACTGGAACACAAACAGTAACAGATACAGCGTAGTCTGGTATGTACTCTGGATTGCCAGCTTTGTCTGAAGATGGCCCTCAGGCTGGTGCTGATGTATGTGACTGAAATAATCTTAAATTGCAACTAATTAAGTGGGAGTGAAGTTGTTGGAGGGGTACTCCTGGCTGTAATAAAATTCAGAGACTGGTTTTGAACTATCTAGCTTTGATCAAGTGTATTTGAGGTACTTAAGGATCTTAGGGTTTTCTTTTCCTTTTAAACACTTACTTCTGGGTCAGAGTCACACATTGGCAGAGTCTGAGGCTCAGGACATTGTATTTATGCAGAGAAAATCAAATGCAACTCGCAAAATCTTTTTGTGCTTACATATAGCCAGAGTAAATTACTCCTGCTGAGACTGCAGGTGCTTTAAGTGGGAGTCTGATTTAAGATGATCTGTTAGGTACAAATTTGTCACCCTCCCTTTTCAAATTAAGTGTTCTCCTGTCTTAGTAGTGTCCCACACTGGATGAGGGGTTTGCAGTTTCTAGCTGATGCTCAGATGGGATTGATGTCGTTCTGGCACTGCTCTTGCGATGTTCAGGCAATAGCTGTGAGAGCTGTTACGTGATTGTGCCAAAAGATGAGAGACAAACTGGGGGAGACTGGTTTCCTGTTGATGCCTGACTGGTGAAACTTGGCCTCCTGTGTTACAGACTATTCATTTGCAATAGCACTGAAAGGCTCCATTCAAGGTTGGACACTGTTGTTCTTTGTGTAAACAAAGATCATCCCTGCCCTACAGCCTGAACTGCTTGGAAATGATAAGCCAATCCTAAATTAAAAGATAGCTTTGATCATCTTAAAAGTGATAGGAGATAAGGCAAAGGCCTGTATGAGTGGACCCTAATTATCTATCACAGGTTTTAACATAAACTCATGCAGAGTTGTGCTGAATTTAGTGCATCTGGTGTTGGGGTTGCATTTAGTGCATCACCCTGCCATTGAGCAGTTTTGATGGGTGGTATGTGTTCTAGATGGGAAATGTCTCATTTCATCAAATCAGGGGTTTTTATCTGTTTACTCTCCCTTTTGCCTGTTGCCATACTGGGCTGTTGATTTAATTTTCAATTTTTATTCTTTTAAACTGTGTTAGAGCATTACAGGGTTTCTGTATGTTGTTGATACGTGGGTTTGTGAGGTTTATTTGTTTGGGGTTTTTTTTCTTAATGCCCAGAAGTACCCAGGTACAAAAGAACAATTTCTTTATATGTTCAGCTGTGGGAACTAGGAGAATTGTTATTTAATCCCCTCTTTGTCCCTTTCTGACAGACCAGAATAGGGAAGCAAAGACTGTTTTGCAGGTCTCTGGGTGTGTTAAGTCTTTTTTTGTGGGAAGTTGTGATCGATGTTTATCAGCAGTGTGGTGTAGCACAGGCAAGCGTTTTGTTGGCCTTGATGCAGTTCTCAGAATAGTTTTGAATCGATTTCTTTGAGTCAAAGTAATGTTTGGGGGGGGCTCTGTCTCTCTCTGCCTTCAGACACAGGCGCCTGGCTTTGCTGAAGCAAGTGAGCATCAGAGAGAACTGCTGCACGCTTTGCTGTGATGAGGTAGCAGACACAGAACTCAGGCCGTGTGGACACAGGTAAAACCTTAAAAAACCCCAAACCCTAAGAAATAGGACAATGTGTGTGTGACATTCAGCTTAGATGAGGCCATATGCAGCCCCTGCTCGTCTTGATTGATTCCCCAGGATAAAGGAAATAACCTTCTCTCCTTTTAAGGATGGGACAGGCAGAGGTTAAACACAGAGTTCCCACTGTTCCACTCACCCTAGACCTGAGCAGATTGAACCCCTAATTGTGTATGTGTTTGGGGAAGTACTGAGGCTACATCTGTGTGCTGCCCTGGGCTCCTGAGTCTTAATTCCCCGATGTCTAAGGCTTTACTGATTAGTACTTGATACTGGTGCTGCGAAATCCAGATCACATGAGGAGCGCAGAAAATTCATAATATACTCACACACTCATTAAATGTTCAACACATGGATTGTCTCAAGTCACAAATTCCTCTAAAAGCTAAAAATGAGACAGCAGTACGAGTTATACCATAATAGCACTTGCCTGCCTTTAAGCAGCCTACCAGGAAATGAATCCAGTTAAGTCCAGTTCCTTAGGGTTTTAGAGCACTCATGGAAGGAGTCTTGCCATGCGTCTAGATGCTGGAAAGCTAAAAAGAGATGTGCTTGGTGTGTGCCAACAAGAAGTGGAGAAGTTGCTACAGGGCACTGAGGCTGCTGCTCTCCAGAGCAGAGTGAGTGTGAGGATTAGTGAGCACGGGGAAGTGGGATCCTGACCAACTGCGGGAGCAGCTGCAGGTCTGGGAGATGCTGAGCAGCAGGAGCTCCTCTCAAAGCCTGTAAATGGATCCCCAACACCTGACTTGCAATGCCTAATCTCCACCCTGAGGGACTTAACTGGACTGTGCCTCTGGCAGGCTGACTAAACTGCTTAGTGCTTGTATTATTTTGTTGTTGTTGATGAGTTTTTCATGCTGTAAAAGCAGGCTTTAACTGATTTTTCTTCTCCTTCAGTGACCTGTGCATGGAGTGTGCCTTGCAACTGGAGACCTGCCCTTTGTGTCGACAGGAAATACAAACCCGAGTCAGACAGATCTCTCACATTTCATGACACATGTGGAGAAATACCACAGACTTGTTTTTAAATGAACTCCAACCAATACTGAAAGGGGAAAGCATCTCTAACCAATCTTTATGCACATAGAACCATAGCCACGGCCAGATTTCATGCTAATCTGTAATCTGTTTATCTTAAAACCGAAATCTTTAATAAGCTATGTCCAGCTGCCAGCAATGGGAGCTGGTCTCAGCAGTCAGGAGCTATGGCTATTGGTTCCTCCGAGCAAGAGCAGAGGGAGTTGTCTCTTCTTCCCCTTTTCCTTCTCGCCTGTCGCAAGTGCTGAAAAAATTTGCACTGGAAGTACACATACAATGCATTTTAGAAAAGAAGAGAAAATAAGTATTTCCTAAAACAGGGCCGTGCTGTCTTGTGCTCGAAAGTCTCTATTTTTGGCAGAAGTCAGTACTAAAAAGAGAATGCCAATGTTTTCCTGTTTAATGTAGCCTCCTGCTGGTCAGAGACTCTGTATTTTCCGATATTAAACCGCTCAAAGACTGAATCTGTACACAGACTGATTTGAAAAGACATTGTGGAGACTGTAGAGAAACTCACAGGTTTTAATAACTTGGTGATTCCAAAGAATGTTCTGATTTGTTTTTAAACGTTAAAAGATCAGTGGTATTTTCAAGTACATAATGTTTCTGATGCTTTTAACTTCCGTACCCACATTTTTTTGTGAGGTTATAATTTTCAGGAGGTATTCTTAACTAATTATAATGCTGGACTGGAATTAATTTGATATTCTGGGTATTTTTTAAGGTATCATCGAACATCTTTTTTAATCAGTGTTGTTTTTGAAAGTTAGCTCAATTTTTCCAAAGTGACTATATCTTAAAAATATTAGAGGAGAATTCTGGACCAGTTTATTTAAAACAAGGTTATTTGGATAGCAATTTCAGTCTTACTCTTAACTCCTTAAAAATGCACCTTGCTTGCCACGTGTCAGTCCTGCTCTGAGCAGGTTTGGGGCCACACTTCCTATTTTTGGTAGGGATCATACAGTGGGAATCTCTGCTCCACTTTAATTACACATTTGTGATGTTTGTACGTTAAGGATGCACTTCAGTAGGCAGCTCTTGACTTTTACTAGGTTTCTACAAGGAATCAGGGTTCACAGCTGGTGTCAGTGAAGTAGCACAAAAATCGGTGGGGTTCTGCTTATTTTGCACCAACTGAGGATATGACTCGGTCTCTTCCAAGTCTTGCACCGGTTGATTTTTTAAAATTATCTGTCTGTATAGTAGAACTTTACTAATTCACACACAACTTATACCAAAACCATCCCACTTCTTGGCAGTGATTCAGCAGCAGAGGCTGTTGTAGTGAATTCTCATGGTGTGATGTAGCTTATTTTTAAAATCATTGATTATCTGTATTGTACTACGAAGTACTAACAAAGCAGAGCTGAGGCTGCTTCTTCCTGCTGAGTGCTCCGGCTTCCTACTGCCCTCAGTAGGAGCTGAGATCTCTGCACACAGGTCCCAGAATCCAGCTCTCTAGCAACTCCTTTCACCTTCTGCCTTTGCTAACTCAAGGGTGCTGAACTTCATCCAGACACGTGTGAATTAGGAAAGTTCTGTCCATCACTTTCATGTTGACTTTTGTCCAAATGTAGGCTGGATCCAGAAGCAGAGTGCCGGTTAGTGTTTTTGCTAAAATGTGGATTCTCTTCCACCTTGGCTGCCTGGTTTGATGAAAGTCAGGCTGGCAAATCTGTGCCACAGGGATCTCATTTCCTCGCTGACCGTACTTGACAATGTTTTGCCGTATCCATGTTTTCAGTCAGGGCCGAGTCCCTTCCAGCTCAGTGTTCAATGAGCAAACGTGACCGCCATCACTGCCACAAGGGTGTTAGACATTCAGAATCACTTGAAGTGAAGTTTTAAGCGCTTCCAAATCCAATGATGAGTTTTTATCCCTAAGGTACCAAGTTACAAATCATACTTTAGGGAAGAGGTGGGACAGAACCATTTTGAACTCTGCCTTAATAGAGTCTAGTAACTTCAGGGCTTTGGTTTCCCTGGCCAGGATTAACTGAGGTAAAATTTTCAGAAGTGCCTAGGACTCCTAATTCGTATCAACTGCTGTATGAGATTAAGGTCTTCAGGCCCAAGTCCACAATGGCTTCTAGGCATCTGGTGTCCCCTTGGAATGGAGGTGACCTTAGAGCCTCTCTGCCTTTGTGGGCATGGGACTAAGTGCCTGCGTTCTTGGTGGAAAAGATGTGAATGCTTTGGAAAATTTTGCCCCAGACCGTCTTCCATGCAGCTGGTGCTGGGCAGAGGAAGCCAACGGTGGTGGAGGAGGGAGCTGTGTTGCAGAGAACTGTCCTGTTCATTTCACAAAGGGAAAGAAAGACTGTACACTTTGACTGGCTTTCTGCCGCCATCCACGCCGGGGGCATCTTTGTCAAGCTGGATACTCCATGACCAGTGCGGTGTCACCCTCGCTCCCTGCACCCCTTACGGCTTTGGGGACACGGATGGGAGGTGGCGACTCCACAGGCCCTCACAGGGGGAAATGAATTGTAGCAAAGTTGTCCATTCAACAATAAAAACATCCTGAAGGCTGTTTGTTGTTCCTTAATTCCTTTTCTGGTGAGAGCGGGGCGCGTGTACGTGCTCGGGTGCGACATTCGTGCCGGGGCGGCCCGGGTCCTCCCGCTGGTCGCTGCTGGGCTGCAGCAGCTGGGGGCTGTCCCCAGCCCTCGGAGCTCTACCCTCTGATGAGAAACCCGCTTTACCGCCGCCAGTAACGAGCAAATAAACACTGCTGTTACTGCTGTCTCGCTGTCCGTCCCGCAGGCCGGAGCCGGCCGGGCCAGGACGCGCTCCCCAGCCCGCCATGGCGGCGGCACCGCCTTCCCGCGCGGCCCCCGCCGCGCTCTGATTGGGCGGGC
>VZTA01018793.1:120940-132997 GCA_013398855.1 Mohoua ochrocephala | reverse complement strand
CGGGCGGGGCGGAAGAGCGCGTTCCCCAGGAGACGGCCCGAGGGGAGGGGGCTCCGCGCCGGCCTGAGGGCGGTGGGTGCGGGCGGGGGGCGCGGGGCCGTGGTCACGGCAACGGGAGAGGGGCCGCGGGGCCGCGGCCCTGGGGAGCGGGGGGCTGACACGGCCGGGGCGCTTTGCCGAGAGGGAGGGTGACGGCCCGCTCCCCTGGGTCCCTTCGAGGAGAAGGAGTGAGGCGGGCTGCGTGCCTGGGGAGGGACAGGGCTGGAGGGCTTTGCCCCCCCTCGCCGGGACTGAGGATGGGGAGGCGAGGGACGCGCTCATCTCCTGCCGTGCTCGCGGTGATGCCCCGGGGCTGCTCCGAGGGCCGGCGGTGGGTGGAGCCCAGCGAGGGCGGCGGGAGCAGCGGGTTCCCATCGCCAGCGGCCCCGGGGTGCGTGTGCCGTGTCCCCGGCCTGGATCGGCATCTGCTCACGGCCACGGGCCGAGCGTCCCAGCACCTGGGATCGCTGTCCAAAGCCTGGCCTGCGAGCCTGGTCTGGGACACACCTTCCTCTTATCTGGCTTCATTTCTATAATAGTCATAGAAAAGATGTAGGGGTGACCCGAAACCCCTTTATAGGGACTGGTTGCATTTTGAGCCTGTTCTCTGAATAGGTAGAAAAAGTTTTTAGAGAATTTGGGTTATTACAGAAAAGTGGTAGCAATGACTTTGGAAGAACGTGACGTTGGCATTCCTATGTTTAAAAATTAAAATTTATCTCCCGATTTGCTCTTTGGGAAATGTATGTCAGTTTAGCAATTGAATTTGTATTAACACTAAGTCATGTTATTCCTTAGCACGTTGGTCAAAAAGAAGAAATAACCACTAACAGCAGCAGCATACAGATTGTCTCTTCCACTCTGGCTAGGCAGGAACAATGGAGACTTCTGATGGAGAAAGTTTGGGTGTAGCCACGTGAGTACGCTACATTCTCATGTGTCAGATTTTAAATAAGCTAATTGCTAATTAAATTATCTTAATAGGAATATAATTACACGAATGAATTTACACCACACCGATTAGTAGATTCTGCCTCAGGAGAACAAAGGTGCAGAATGCAAAGCTGCAAGAGGGAATAACATCAGTGCAGAGTTTAGATGAAGTCAAACTAAATGTCGCTGTGGTCAGTGTAGCACTGGGTACCTCTGCCGAGGGATCAGAGCAAGCACTGTAAGGCTGGAAATTGCTTTTTCTGGTGTTCATTTTAAATTTAGAATTTCTCCTTTTCAAGAACGTTTGTTGTCTTATGTTCCTGATCCTGAGAGGAGACTCTTCCTCTGTGTTTGAGTGCGCTCCTTCTAAACCTGAGGCCATTCACAGGTGACCTCAACCAAATTTCACACTGGCAGATGCTGGATGCTGCTTCACCCCACGAGTGTCTGCCATACTCTTCTCTTAAGAGTTGTGTGACCGTGCCACTGCCAACCGTGCCACTGCCGTTCATGGATTTAACTCTTTCAGCCTCAGGCTCTCACAAACGGCCCCGTTAATGAATTCTCAGCGGAATTAAACCACATGGTTGGTGAGCACGCGTCTCTGGAGGTGCGTGGATGCTCGTGTGTTGTATAAAGAGATGGAATCGGTGTCTTTTGGAACAGTTAAAATTCCATTATTTGCACGGACTTAAACCAGGGTTTAAATTATCACTTTTTCTGTCGCTGTTAGGATAAGCTATAAAACTAGCAGTGCCATTTATTTGGAGGGGGAAAAAGAGTGGAAATTTTCCATAGGACAGCCAGTGCATGCCAAGGGAAGCACGGAGCCCAGGTGAGCTGCCCGGGTGTGTCCCCTCGGCCCGGCCGGGCCAGCCCCGCTCCCGGCCCTGTGCCGCCCTCTCGTGGGCTCTTGCAGGCCTTGGTTTGGCTCCGCTCGTCTCCCAGGATCAGGAATGTTGTTGCTAGGATATCGCTCGCTGAGCAGACGCCTTTTTAAATCCAAGATCTCTTCATTTTTCCTGATCAGAGCGAGCCTGATTGTAATTAAACTGTCGGCTAAACTACTATGGGATTAATTTCACTGGAGTAGTCTCTAATAGCAAAGTAACTTTAATGAGCTTTTCAAAACTTAAGTCTGAAGGGCTATCCTGCTCTGTTTACTGATGAGAAAGAGACATTCAATTGAATTTAAATGGTGCTTTCAGTGATCGAAGCTAATTTTTTTTCTTAAGGAAAAATATCCCTGTTTCTTTGAGACTTGTTTCCCTCGTGGGAGAAAAGTTTGTGTTTCATCTCTTGGAGAGTATAGGAAGAGTTCATCTCCCACTGAAGATGAGCTGTGAATGCGAAAGACATCCTTTGGATTATTTACTGTGTCTGAACAAGTTGCACAATAGTAGATCCAAACTTCTGATGCTGGGACCAAAGGTTTCTTCCCTGGATGAATTCAGATGGTGTTTAATATTTGCTCATGATAGAATAACCTTAGGAGATTCTCCCATTTATTTGGAGCACAAAAGGATGTTTCTTGCATAAGAAAAATATTTAAGTTCTTTAGTTATGTAATACTTGTGTATACATTCAGTTTAAGTTGTTCCACAAGACCAAGTATTTCAAAATATTCTCTAAAGTGTCTACAGTTCTGTGATCACCATGTGCAGTTAGTGCAGGAGAGAGAAGGGAAACTGGTAGCAGCTGGGATTTGTGGGTTGGAAAAGGCTTAATTTGCTGTTCTAATTACACTCTTTACATTCTTTTGCACCAGAACTAGAATTACCTTGACAGTAATGCCAGTAAAACAACATTTATTCTTTCTTGCAATTAGGCACCTTACTGGGAGGAAATAGAGTAGAGGCCTGATGAGAATCCCCATGGAGCAGTCTTCTCATCAGTGCCATGGGTTATTTTGTAGGTTGAAACTAGGAAGTTTTTCAGTTATCTTGTAATTACTGGGTTTGTTTGTACTTAGGCTTTTGTTAACAGTTTTGAATTTTAACTTTCATTTCTGCTGTGGTCAAAATATATATTTATGCAGACTTGTCTTGCTTTGCTTTCAGCTCCACCACTTCTGACGAGTTTGATGCAGTTGTTGGCTACCTGGAGGATATCATAATGGGTAAGGTCTGCAAGTAGGTACAGACAGCAACAGGGCTGCTGAACATGCCAGCTGCTCTTCTGTTAATTAGCCAACAGAGCTAAAAATAGCTCCTGCCTGCTTCATGGAAGCTTTCCTTCCTTTCTTCCCATGAATCCCTAACCAGGTAGAGTAGGAAAAATATACATAAAAGTCTTCTGGGTGCTAATGACTCTTGAAAATTATTCTCCACATCACTGCAGTACACTGCTTCTTAGAGAAACAGTAAAGATGCTTGTGCATCTCACAGAGAAATCAAAGCTTTCTGGGAGTTTTGTGGAAAACACTGTGAAAGATACCTTCCCTTACCCAGCTCTGCCCAAACTTGTCCTAATGTGTCTGTCAGGATCTTCTTAGAAGCCACCGTGGTTTGTCTGGACAGTTTTTTGCAGTGCCCAGCTGCTGCTGCAGGGAGCCTTTTGCATTCTGATATAAAGTGCCTGAGCTGCAGACTCAGAGTTGGTTCTATTCCAGCACTGAAAGCTGCAAGAATGGGGAACCTTATTTCTTTGTATCCAGCCTTAAAGCACGAAGGTGGTCATAGAGTCACAGAATGGTTTGGGTTGGAATGGACCTTAAAGATCACTCAGCCCCTCCTGCCACGGGCAGGGACACCTTCCACTGGACCAGGTTGCTCACAATCCCATCCAGCCTGGCTTCAGGCAATAAAAGGTGCCCAGTTCTCAGGGCTGTGGTTTTAACTGAGAAGTCAGCATGTGCAGGGAAGTAGTTCACAAGGTGCCAAGGCAGAATTCATGCTGATCAGCCATCAGCTGCTTTATAGGAACAGCACATCATTTCTTGGTCACCTTCTTCCAGAGAGATGCAGATTCTGCAGCCTCAGTTGCCTGGTGATGCAGTTGAATCTGGGGAAATGCTAACAAAACTAATTTGGAACGTGCCAGAGTTTGGAAGGCTGAGACTGGTGTCCTTTACCAGTGTTTATAAGTAAACTTTCTATTTAGACCTGTTCTGTGGAATTCCATGGTGACCTACCATGTTTATTTTTACTCTTCTCTTCTTCCACAACTGGAAGAAAATTCTTTGGCAATTGAAAGTTAATCTGGGAGTTTCACTAATATTTTTAGATTCAAAGAAAAAAACTTACTTTGAGTTCTTGTAGGAAGAGGTATTCACTTAATAAAAAATACAGATGTTTTGCTGACTTTAGAGCCAGAACAAAAAGAGGTTCAGAATAAATAACTTTATTAATAAATGTAGAGCAGGGGGAGTGTTTTGGTGATATCTCACCAGCAGCCTCTGTCCTCTCACAGATGGGTCAGAAGCGGTGGTTGGGCAGCAGCTGCGGCGCTGATGTGATGAACTCTGCACGTGTGCAGGGCTCTGTGCTTACAGCAGGGAAGCAGAGGACCCAGTGAATGTGGGGTTTGTGTTACAGAAAGAATGACCAAACTCGTAACTCTGTGCTGCATTTCTGTTGTGGCCCAGATGATGATTTCCAGTTAATACAGAGGAATTTTTTGGAGAAGCACTACCAGGAGTTTGATGACTCAGAAGAAAACAAGCTCGTCTATACTGACATTTTTAATGAATATGTAAGATACCTTTTCCTATTTTTCATATGTATTGCTTTTTTATTTTTTATAGTTCTCCCTTTATAAAATACTGGGCTTACATGGAGCAGATCCCAACGTGATTCCTGCTGAAGCACAGCCATGATCTGTGAGCAAGAAAGGAACCTAAAGCTTCAGAAAAAGCCTTTCTCATTGTTGCACATGAAATTTTCTAGAGATACTTTGGAAGTTGTGTGGCTCTATAGAATAGAAATTTAGCCTATTGCTGTTGTAAATAATGTGTTTAGCATGTGTTGCAAACAAAGTTTCTTCTTTTCCAGTTGTATTATTTCTTGTATTGGATAATTCAATCACATTCTTCATGCAAAGCATAATCAAGAAACTAAGCCAGTCTACTATTCAGTACCATTAAATGAATTGAAAATAATTTTTTCCTAGATACAAATAGTCAGTGTTTGTTCTCCCCAAGATCCCCAGCAAAAAAGGTGCAGCTCTGTGCCTCAGGGCTGGTGTGAGAACAGAACCAGCAACACCCACGGAGGAATCTGCAGTTGTGCCCACTGAGGATCATGCAGAGTGTCAAGAAGGTGTCAGTGTAAGGATGCTGTTTGAAATCTGCCTCTGAAATCTGTTGTGATCTTATTGGGGTGGTTTGTCTGGGTTTTTTTCAGATCTCTTTAGTAGAGAAATACATTGAAGAGAAGTTGCTCGATCGGATTCGTGGGTTTGATATGGTTGCTTTCACAGTTTCATTGCAGTAAGTCTCTGCTTTGCTTTTGTTTAAGGGGTGGCTTAAGTGCCTCTCAATTAATCTTTTTTATCTAGATTAAAGCTTAGGTTTGACTGTTCTCCCTGTAGGTAGTGGTTCCCCTTTAATTTAAAAAAAGAGCTGTTCATACAGACAGTGGCTGACCACTTTTCTTGCCTTCAGCATGTCCTGCTGCTCTAAATTTCTGAATTGTCAAGCTGAAATATTGGGGTTCCAAGGGGTAGGAAGAGAAATCAGAATGAAAGCTCTGGAGGATTTTCCTATTTCTTGTCACTTTGAAGCCAGACACTTAAAAGGTTGGGGCCTTGTTTATCTCTTCCAGCCACTTCAGTAGCCTGGTGGTGTTTCAGTCATGGGGTTAAATGCCTTCATTGCAATTTTCATATGGAGCATTCAGAGAAGAGTTTGGTTCGTGTTCAGCTTTTGCATTGGGTCATTTTAGCTTAACCAGCTTCATGAAGAGATTGTTTTTGAAAGATCACTGGTTTTCCCCTTGAATAAGAAAATCAAGTGTAATTTGGAACTGAGTGTCTTAAAATAATTGAATCTGTTTAATTTTTAATGTTTCTTAAATAAACAGGTCTGGTTGTCAAGGACTGATGTGATACTCTTAGGTCTTGGATTTAGATAAATGTAATAATGTAGTTGGGTTGGAAATACTGCATGGTAATGTTTGGCTGCGGTTTTGCTATATGATAACCTGCAATAACAGTTTTGTTTAAATACTGATATTGCTCTACTTGTCCTTTTTGACCTTGTACCATTTTAAAATAATGAATTTTTCTCAAACAATTTTCTCATTCCTCAACTTCTTTTCTCCGTAGACAACACAAAGACGAAATGCCAGGTGATATATTTGATCTGCTTCTCACATTTACAGACTTTCTGGCTTTCAAAGAAATGTTCTTGGAATACAGAGCTGTGAGTATATCACATTGTTTATTTTCATTGGCACAGTGGCTGTTGGTTTTGTGTAGCTCCACCTGAGAGTGCCGAAGGCAGAGTACAGTAGGTCACAGTATTTAATCAAAGGCTGTACCACAGTCAAAAGAAAAATTACTTCACCGAGTGGCTTTTTAAACTCAAACTGCTCATTTAATAATCTCTAGAAAACATGAATGAAGCTGGCATGTGGAGCAGCTCTTCAGGAACACCACACTTCCTGCATCTGTGAACGTTGTTTCCCCAATGAACAGAAGGGAACACTTTTGCACTGTGAAGGTCTCTGAGCACTGTCACAGCTTCCTTGCCTAGAGAGGCTGTGGAGTCTCCATCCTTGAAGATACTCTAAAGTTGTCTGGACACGCTCCTGAGTGGCCCTGCTTGAGCGTGGGCTTTGGCCCAGATGGCCTCCAGAGATCCCTTCCCACCTTGCCCATTCTGATTCTATAGTCTCTTTTATTATTTTTTATCCCCAGTCTATTCAAAATTACCTTTTTAAGCCTCTTTCATTTGTTTTCTCCTCCTCTCTGTGCCAGCTGGAGATAAACAAAAGTGCTAAGGTTTTTGGATGAGGTTTTTCCTAGCAAAATGAAAATCAGTGCTCTCCAGTGTCTGTCCAGTCCTGTTTGACCAGGAGCAAGAGAGTCACGGTTGTGGTTATGCCTCTGCCCCTTCCCCATCCCTGTGAATTTTGTGGAAATGGGGACAGGCTGAAGGGAAAGAGTCAGTCCATGTGTCAGCAGCAGGAGGAGTTTCAGATGGGATTGCAGACTGGGGTCCTTGAGAGGCAAATGACAGGCGCCAGATTTCAGTAGATCCCTGAGCCACCGGCACAGCATTCCCAACCAGATGTGAGCAAGACTCTGCTCTGACATGGACAGACAGCCCCCTGGCCCCAGGGATTCTTGCACAGTCTGGTTGGGTTCACATTCAATCACAGATGCTCAAGTGACATGTAATTTTCTATTGATTTGATGCAGCAAACAGAGAATTTATTGCCTGTTTCATTTTTTGAAATGCTCATTCCAAAACAGCGTGGAGTCACAGATTTCTTTTTTTTTTCCTTGTTTCTAGGAAAAAGAAGGTCGAAGTCTGGATTTAAGCAGTGCGTTAGTGGTGACTTCATTAAACCATTAAACAAGTCATTCTGAAGGGAGTTCTGTTGTATTTTAAGCAAGGTCTATTCACATTTCAGAGGTGAAAGGCAGCGATTCCCGAGAGACGGCCGGGACAGAGGGGCGGGGACTCGGCTCCACGGCGGCTGTGAGGGCGATGGGTGTGCGGTGGGGCAGGGCCAGGACTCTGGGCCCCTCTCCAGGGGGTGAAATCAAAGCTTTCTGGAATTTTATACCCTTTCACAAAGTGGATGGAAGAGACTGTGAGAGGCAGCTTTCCCTTTCCCAGCTCTACACAAACTTCTCCTAACATGTCTGTCAGGATCTTCTCAGAAGCCGCCGTGGTTTGTCCGGGCAGTTTTCCGCAGTGCCCAGCTTCTGCTGCTGCTGCAGGGAGCTTTTTGCAGTCTGATATGAAGTGTCTGAGCTGCAGTTTGAGCTCGTTGTTCTTTGTCCTGTCTGCTGAACACAGAGAACAGTTTATTCCTTCTGTTCTTGCAGCACCATTGTTTAACTGGAAGTCGTCCAGTTCCAACCCCCCCCGCCATGGGCAGGGGCACCTTCCACTGGACCAGGTTGCTCACAATCCCATCCAGCCTGGCTTCAGGCAATAAAAGGTGCCCAGTTCTCAGGGCTGTGGTTTTAACTGAGAAGTCAGCGTGTGCAGGGAAGTAGTTCACAAGGTGCCAAGGCAGAATTCATGCTGATCAGCCATCAGCTGCTTTATAGGAACAGCACATCATTTCTTGGTCACCTTCTTCCAGAGAGATGCAGATTCTGCAGCCTCAGTTGCCTGGTGATGCAGTTGAATCTGGAGAAATGCTAACAAAACTAATTTGGAACATGTCAGGGTTTGGAAGGCTGAGACTGGTGTCCTTTACCAGTGTTTATAAGTAAACTTTCTCTTTAGACTGTGGAATTCCATCATGACCTCCCATGTTAATTTTTAATTAATTTCATTTTTTTATTTTCTTACTGTTCCTGATTTATGTGTCTGTCTATATATTCATATTTGTGGAAATTTGACCCTTGATTTACTCACTGACAACCAAATAAAGGCAGATCTGTCATGGGCCAATGCCACGTGTCCAGTTCCTTTTCAGTTCTCACCTTCCAACAATGCAGTTCCATTTCTGAGCCTGCCTCTGCAGACAGCCTGGTAAAACCTCTCCCATGCAGAGCATGCAGTAAGATTTGCAGTGGAGCTCACCTTGCACCAACTTTTGAACTCACTGAATCTACTTTTACTACCTTGTACAAGGAGGGTGTGAAAGGAAAAGCTGCTCTGCCTGGCTGGACATCACTTCTCATTCTGAGGAACACCCAAAAGGTGAATTTGTGGTCTGCAGCACGGGGGGGCAGCGTGGCTCTTCCCTCTCCCGAGGCACTGATTCCTGCCTGTGTTCCCAGAGCTTTTGCAGACTTGATTGTAATTTCTGAAAACGACCTGCAGCTAATGGGCAAAATTGACTTGCTGGTTAATGAGGTGAACTAGGGAGTGTGTGGTGCTGAGGCAGGAAGAGGGAGTGATCAAAGCCTTGGCACCTCGTTCGTGTTCTTGTGGTCTTGGATGCACGCTCTGAGCGCGTGTGTGCATAAAGCAGTGAGAGGTGAACCCTGTGGACTTGTTCCTTCCATAGCCCACGTGGGCTAAAACCCACAGGGAGTGGGAAGGGACAGTCACCTCTGCAGTGACATCTCTGCCGTCCCTGCCACGCTGTATGTGCTGCCTCTTCACAAGACAAGTTTTCTCATGACAGACTCCAGTGCTGGATTTAGGAATGTTTTTATTTAAAGCATAGAATTGATATTCAAGTTGTTAGAAATCAATACAAGAGCAGTTACGACTGCTTCCTTTGCTTCGCCTCCCATCTTCCCCTTTGCCTCTGCCCCTGTTTCTGCATCCCATTAATTGCAATTACTTACACTGTAGCTGTGAATGAGCAGAGAGAGGAGCCTGGCCTTGGGTTAGTGAATTTTAGTATGGGACTGTGCCAAATTGGCTGAGCCGCCTCAGCGGAGCTGCTCCAGTGAGGATCCAGATGACCAGGATGAGCAGGAGCTGCAGCCCCAGCGAGTCCGTGTCCCCCGGTGGCGATGCCGGTGGGGTTGTGCTGTGGGCACGTCAGCTGGAAGCATCATCAGAAACCACAGGGCAGCATCCACGTGACCCAGTGCTGACCACTGCTGCCCACACAGGCTGGTCCCAAAACGAGCCCTGGTGGCACACGAGGCTCTGAGCCACCGAGCCTGGCACAAGCCGGCGCAGGGTGACCCGTGGCTGGGCTTTGCTGTCCACTCCTTACGCGTGGTCGGTCACTTGGCTGGTGGCCGCGTTGCTGCCGAGCCCTTTCCAGGCGCGGAAGCTGAAGAAGGTGCTCACCCCGTAGGTGATCATCGTGACACAGGCGAAGAACTGGAAGAGGAGCACACCCCACGTGTGACCGCGGTGGCTGCCCCAGCCCCTCGGCCCTCCCCTGCCCGCCGGTACTCACGGAGGCGGCGGCTCGGCGGTTGTAGTCCCACTGCCGCCAGGACGTCGGCTGCACGGCGGCCGCGCACGTCACGAAGGCGGTGATGTACAGCACGGTGGCCACAGCGTTGTAGATCATCAGCTGGGGGAAGCAAAGAGGAAGTTGTGGGGTCTGGGCTCAGGCTCGTGCCTGCTGGGATGAGACAGGAGCAAAAGGCTCAGGTTCACGTTCCTCCCCATTCCCCAGGAGAACCAGAGGCCAAGGGTCCAGCCCCTCCCACTGGGAACAAACATCTGGCTAAGATCACATTAAATGCTCCTCAGGTTGTACTGGGAGGTTTTTGGATGACACCACCACTGCATTTTCTAAGCAATTGAGGAGCAGAATGAAACAATGTCGCTGTACAAAGGGCAGGGGACTTTGTTCCATCAGCCCAGAAGAGCCTCAAGCCTTCCCAGACTATCTTTCCGAGATGTTTCCCTTTTGGGATCCCCCCTCGCTCCCTCTCGGCTACGCACCACGAGGGGCCAGGGGATCATGTAGTACTTTTGATCAAGCTGCAGGAGGTAAGTCACGAAGAAAAGGAGTGTTAGTATCCAGAAGAAGAGGGACACAAACATCACCCAGCCGTACGCCGCGTGCAGGTGGTACGTTGTGGCGGCGATGAGAGACCACACCAGCAAACCGAGCACCTGTGGGGTGAAACAGGGAACGTGGTCAGGGGCTGGTTCCTGCAGGTGGAACACACATCATCAACCACAAGGCCAGGCACACCAGCACCAAGAGCAGTTGGGTTCCCCTCACTCCAGGAAAGCAGCGGCACACTTGGCGGGAGGAGGGCTCCTCGGAAAGCCGCTCTGCCCCTGTGTAAGCCCACACCACTCATTGTCATGGAAGAAACACAACAGCCTTTGTCCTGCCCGCGTCCAACGCCCTGGTGCTCAGCCGCCCCGACAATGCCTCCTTGTCTGTCACATCCATTTCTAACACTCGTGACCGCAAAATATGTGCTGGGGAGAAACATGTATAGGGGGCTCCTGCGGGAGTGGGAGGTGGCATGTGTGAGCTGCCCCGCTCCGGCTGCTGCCGGGGGGGAAAGCAGGAGCCTGTTTGACAGTCTGGCCTAAGCAAGGGGCTGGAGAGGTGGGACCAGCTGCAGAGTTGAAAGGTCTCTGCTGCTTGTCTTGCTTCCATCCCTCTTTCCTGACACTCCCACAAGGCACCCCCAGCAGCATCCTTCCCGGCCCCTTCCCTGAGCGTTTGTCCCTGTGTCACCACCAGCTCAGCCGTGCCCAGGGGTTGGAATCTGGAGCCAGGAGCCAGGTCTGTGCCAGCTGTTTCACAGTGGCTGCTCGGGGCACATCCCACTGCTGCCCCCGCAACGCTGCCCCGAGGAGAGGGGACAAGCAAACAGGCTCCCACGCAGCGGGGCAGCACCGCGGGCAGGTCACACGTGGCCCCGTAGGCAGCTGAACGCCCACCCACTCGCATTCATGTGGCACATGAGGCCCCGGGGAGAGCACCAGCGGGAGATTATGGTGGTTGCCTCCCATGGGGAGGTGATGCTGCTGCTCAGTTTGACGGTGCAAAGACCCTCGGGCTCTTCTGAGAGCAGCCGCCAAAGCCTGAGAGGACAAGCTGGAGAGCTGGGAGTGTTCCAGGGAGCGTGAGAGCCCCACGAGCAACCCCGGCACACCTCAGTTGGAGTCACTGCGCTTCACGCACCCCCGACCCCCTGGCTGTGCCCTGCGGAGATGTCCGCGCGGGTCAGCCTGTGCCTGGCACTGGGAACCACCCCGCATTGAGCGGAGTTACCACCGGCAAGGGGTGCGAGGACAGGAATCCGAATTTTCCTCTTGCTTTACAGAGGGAAGGAGGAGAGAGGGGGCGGCACTGACTTAGAGTTGGGGATTAACGAGGGTTAGACAGCGGAGATGGGGTCGGAGTGGCAGCCAAAGGGAACCCGGGCTGTTTCCAGCTGAAGAAAAGCACCAAAGTGGGTGATGCCCTCCCGCCTCCGGCGCGCCCCCTCCCCGGTACTCACGGCCTGGGCGCCCATCAGCCCCCCGAGCGGCGAGAGCAAGAAGGAGCCGTCCAGGACCGGAGGGGAGCC
>VZTA01018793.1:104704-115603 GCA_013398855.1 Mohoua ochrocephala | reverse complement strand
CGCAGCGGCCGCCACAACGCGCGGGCGGCGGCCCAGGTGCCGCAAGGGCTTCGAGAGGGCGGGAGGGAGGAAAGGAAAGGAAGAAAAGAGGAAAGGAGAGTCGCTATTGGGATCGACCGTCCCGTGAGACTCGCCCGGCGTCACCCGTGTTCGCACTTAATTGTGGAAAATGGGCCGAAACCCCCTGGCTTTCGCGCTGGCCGAGTAACCCTCGGCGGGTTTAGGTCGCGGCTGTGCTCTGGGGCCACTCAGGATCTCGTCCACGGGAGGGTTTTACGCTGGAGCCCACCTGGGTGATACCCGAGCTGAATTGTCTCCCGTCCGCGCGTGAAGTGCCACCGTTGTCAACAAACCAACGCGCAATTTCTCTTTGGAATTTGGAAAAAGTTTCTTAGCAGCTGGCTTAGCTTGTTATTAGAAGATGGGTGGTGAATGCTCTTGATGCTGTGGCCTTTAATAATGAAAATACTAGTTTTGAATTGCTTGTCTTTTGATTTCCTTCTAGACTGGATCAAGTCTAGAAAACAAGAGTAAATCTGTCAGAAGCACCTTGGTGAAGCAGAGACCGGCAGTGTTCCCTGATCTCAAAAATGGCACACCACGACTTCTACTCAAGAGAGTCATGCAGAACCGTAAGTGTCTTTTTTTCTGGAGAATTGAGAACAGAAAGACAGTGCTTTGGTAGAGTTGAGAAAACGGGGTGTTCCTTGGTAGCCCATTATCCTTTCCCTGTTACACGGAACAGAAGTCAGATTGTTGTATGTCCAACTCATGTAACAGAGGAATCGCTGCAGGGCAGCTGAATGTGGGATACAGCTGTCTGAGAGACCAGGCCTTGCACTGGTGAAATCATAGCTTTGAAGATCCTCTTCAAACCCCTCTTCACTTGGTCTTCTTACCCTGGTGACTGAGCACATAATGCCGGTGCTGCCTCTGGCTGTAGGATCAGGTGTGAGTTACAGAGGCACGTTCTGCTGCAGTGCAGGGAACCCCCGTGCTGCCATCTGTCCCTGTTGGCTTTGTCACTGCCAGCCTTCCCAGGAGTAGAACCCAAACAGTTCTCACTAGGTCTTTATGCTAACCCATTAATAAGTGTAATTTGCAGCCTGTGGTGTAGATGTGACACTCTGCTGCATTTTGGTGCTCTTGCTGTATTGAATTGTGGAAAGGAAATGTTCTGGTTTGTTGGCAGAACCCCAAGTTTCACCTCTGGCACCTCAGATATCTAACCATCAAGACACGGAAGAAGCTCATTCAGAAGTCCCATCTAAGAGGGTTTCCAGCATGTAAGTAGGGGTTTCTTAAAATTTTCACTTTTATTACACTGCCAGGTATAGGTGCAGTTCCTGTGGTGGGATTAGGGAGCAGGACTTCTCTGCTTGTGTTTCAGTGATCAGAGCTGCATCTTGTCAGGTGGGATTATCAGAAATGTCTCTCCAGCTTGGTTTGTTTTGGTAGGGGGGAATTGCAGCTGCCAGATGTTGCTCCTGAGGACACATCTGTCAGCGTGTTCCACATGACAAAGAAGAGAAAGAAACTCAGCATTTCTGAGTTTGAGAGAGCAGCAGACAGACGACTTCCCCAGAACCGAGGTAAGGCTGCAGTCGAGGATTCTCTTGTTGAGTGCTGCATTTGCTGTGTGCTGGTTCTCACCTGCTCAGCTCAGTTGTTAGGAGCTGCCCAGCTGGGCAGTTGTAGGTTTGGAATCCAGATTGCAATATCTCATGCAAAGGGGATAACAGAGAAAGTAAAAGCCCCTATCCTATCAAATGTAAAATAAAACTTTTAAAGCCAAGTTCTAGGCTCTGTCATGGCTGTATCTAAACTTCTTGACTACTTTTGCAGCTTGGTGCTTTTTGAGTTTTCCAGAGGAAGCACTCTTCCTCCCAATTCTAGAAACTTCAAAATACAAGCAACTGCATACTTTCCATTGCAATTGTATAAAATAATTATAAAGTTATTTGTGAGCAGAACAGGTTTGAGTTCCAGTTTCATCAAGAGTTTGTGGAATACTTATCTGTGCTTCTAAAGATCCAGATGTGTTTGGGTTGGGTTGCTGAAGGGTGGTTATGACCAAGGCCTAACATCTTGCTATCAATGTGGTAAAATTAAAATTATTAAGTCTGAGGGTATATGCCCTGTTAAATTTTCATATTTTCTTACCCTTTCAGAAATTGCTTGTTAGATTTCTAATACACAGTTCTGAAATGTAGACATGAAATAGTGAAGTGACCCTGTCATCTAATTCTGTTTGCATCAAAGTGTGACTTTTGAGGATGGTAGCATGAGTGGCTCTGAAAAGAGGAAGATCCATTGGGATGTTCCTGTAGCCTGTCGTGTAAAGGGTAATTGCTCAACTAATGTGCCATCAACTTTTTCCAGCTCAGTCAACGTTGGACAGCACAATTATGACTCGGTGAGTTTAACCTAAGATGTCTTCACTTCTGGCTGTCCCAAGTACAGCTGCCTTCACTGACCACATCTGCAGTGGTGAAGAACAGGGCAGATCCCTGGGTTCATGTTGAAGATCTGTGTTAGTGTTAGCAAGGACACATTCACCTGCCCCTCTGCTGATGGGATTTGAAGGTGTTGCACCACACACCTTTTGATTTTCAGAAATTGTGACTCTGCACTGTATGCCTGGGTTGCTCGAGCTTGTATTGCTGCTGTTGCTCCTCTTTGTGCTTGCTAGGATCATTGCTTTTTTCCTTTTGTTCTCATGCTTCCAGCAGTAAATCAGTACACAATATACCTTAGAATATTATCCCTGCCTGTTAATAGTCTCATCACATCAGTTGCATCTATGCAGTATTTTCTGGACTTTAAAAGCTTTTCAGTGAGCCAAAGAACTTATTTTCCTGTGTTGCCTGTGTACTTTGCAAATGACCCTGGCCAAAGTCAGCACATTATTCACCTTTCTCACTGCAGTCCTTGCCTGGGGTGCCACATGAGATGCTGCTTGGGGCTGCATTCTGTACTTCTGACTTTGAACCCTCTGAACCCCCTCTTTAATTGGGTTTCCTGGAGGTCATTGAGCATGGTCAGTCTCCAGGGTGCAAAATGCCTACAGTGAGAAACATCTCCTGTGCTTTGTGTGTTGCTATCAGCTCCCATCTCAGAACTGTCACTGTGTGTTGGTAGCTGTACTTTGCTGAGAGTATTGATACTAAGTAGCTTCTTAAACTTGTTGGGGAGTCCTCCTACCACCCCATTGTCACCTAGAGTATGTCTTTACTCCCAAACATATGTTTTCCCCTTTTTTTGTTATTTAAGATTTTTAAAATTTATGAACCTTTTGTCAGCTGTGGTGTTGCAGTGTCTCAGGGAGGCTGTAAACCAGTCTGCTTACTGATCTCTGTGATACATATCGTGATGTTGGGTGACACCAGGAAAATAAACAATTCATTTAAAGACTGACATAGAATCTTCAAGGGTTTTTTGGGGAAATTTCTCCTAGTTCTGCGAAATGTGTCACTGTTAGTGCCATCATGTCTGTGTTCTAAGGGTAAAAGGGGAGTGTGATTTTGACAAATTATTTCTTCCCTCTTTTTGCAGATCCCTTCGAATGTCTGTGGGTTCCTTGATGGCCCCAGACACTGTTGAGAAGAGGGGCTTGCTCCGGAGGCCAAAAATCCGCAAGGCTGTCGACATGCAAGCTTTTGAAGGCAGAGTGGAACAGAACATGCTGAAGAGCAAAGGTTTCTTTTGTGTTGTTACTTCCCTTTTGGGAGGCAGGGCCTTACCTAAAGGGGCTTTTAGAAGCAGTCACTGAAGCGTGGTCCGTGTTTTAGAATTTAAAATTTACTAACACGTTTGCAGAAATAGAGTTGGGATTTGGGAAGGAAGATCAGAATGAGGCTCTGCCTCGGCAGTTCCTTTGATTCTATGCACTTAAATATGCGTTTTGCCCGGTTTGGTGATTTAAACCACAGGAATTGTTTGGGATCATCTTCATCTGTGGGTACTGAGGTCTCTGTTGGTTTGGTAGGGAGAGTTGGGGGCACAGAAGTGGGGTCATAGAGTTTCAGTGTTTGACCTGTTGAGGATGAGTAAAATTTGGTTGAATGACTGAAATTTTGAATTACACAAGTCCTGGTAGTAAAGTGTGCCCCTGTGACTTTGAACAGTTTTTCCCATAAAATTTGTTTTAAAACTTTCTAAACAGGACAGAACTATCTCGTGGACTCTCAATCTGCATCTGGGATTCGAACAAGCATCCTGACAAGTGATGCGGAAATGATGATGAATAGCACGGAGCTCTTTGTTCAGTCCCAGCTGGATGAACAGAGCCAAAGTAAACTTTCTGCTCTTGAACCCCAGCTGTCAGATTCAAAAACTTCAGCACAGAGGAGCCCGATTTCTGATGTAGATCAAGAGGAAGCAAGGCCAGAGGGCACAAATGAGGGAAGGAGCCAAAGATACTTCAAGGACTCAAGCCTTGATCATGAGCACGTTGACAGAATGACACATGTATCTCCAGAAACACCTGTAAAACAGCAAGAAGATCAGCAGGATCATTCCCAGCAGAGTAACCCCATGGAACAGGTTTCTTTTCCTGAAGAGGAAGTGGTTCGCAGTGAGTACTGTGGGTTAAGGCTTAGGCTTAGCAGGTATTACCTGAAGTCACAGAGTGGTTGAGGTGGAAAGGGACCTGAAGGTTATTTTCTCCAACCCCTCTGCTCTGGCAGGGCCGCATAGAGCAGGTTGCCCAGGACCCTGTCTAAGTGGCTCTTACGAGTCTGCAAGGGTAATGGCTGCAAACTCTCTTCCTTGTGTTCAGATGGAGCCTCTCATGTTCCAGTCTATGCCAGTTGCCTTTTCTCCTGGCACTGGACACCACTGGAAGGAGTCTGGCTCTGTCTGCCTTACACCCTGCCTTCAGACACTTGTGTATATTGGTGAGATCTGCCCCGAGCTTTCTCTTCTCTAGGCTGAACAGTCCCAGCTCTCTCAGCCTTTGTTTCTAGGAGAGATATTGCAGTCCTTTAACTGTCCCGGTGGGCCTTTGCTGGACTCTCCACTGTGTCCATCTCTCCTTTGTACTGGGACCCCAGAAGTGGACATTCTAAATTGGTCACAAAAAATAAGGAGATCATATGTAGGACATGTGGACAGACTTGGAAGGAATCTGGAAGTTCCTAGTCCAGACCTTCGCTGTGGTATGCTCACGTATTTGTCACAGCCAACCTCTTCATTGTCTCCAGGGCCTTAAAAATCCTTGGACAGAGGCAGTCGCCTCCCTGCTCACTCTGTACCAATTCCTGTTGTTTGCCAGTTTTTCCCTGGTGTCTGGTGCCTTTCTTTGGCGTTCATTTCCCTGGCCTCGTCCTGGTTGTGTAAATGGGAACACGTTTTCCTCGTACTGCTTGGACCAGGCAAAAGTTGTTTTGAAAGGACAAGGGAAGGAATCAGCAGAAGGTTAGTTGCTCAGAGGAGCTCAATGGCAGGCATTTTTTGGACAAAGGGATAGATAATGCAGAGAAAAATGGGGAGGATGTGGAATAGGGGACTGGATCGAATGAGAGGAAGGTGAGGGGGAGTGAGCATATCTTTAAGATGCTGGAGTTAGTAAGGCATTAATGTCAGAAGTTAATGGTGACCTAGTTCTCCTGCTCTGCCACAGGAGGCTGCTGTCACTGTTGCTCCTCAGTGTCAACTGAAGAACAGTTGCAAGGATTCTTCCAACTGCTTCCTAAGATTCAATGCAAACTCCCTAAATTGCTTCAGGTACACACAAGTGTTCCTTGTGTGTCTTCTTCTCCCTGCTTGGTTGTTTTTTTATTTACCAGGAAAGCTAAAAGAAAGTTCAAAAAGCTACCAGGAGACACATTAATGATCTGTTCTAGCTGTTTATAGATGGAGCTCCTCTCTGTCCTCCCGAAGTTCAAGCAAATATTTGGGATCCCCAGTCACTCTAAATCTTTCCAGAATGTCTTTGAGAGAAGTTGTGTCCCATATAATTGAAGACCTAGAAATAAGTGATACAGAAGAAGAGATGATTAATACAGTGAACGGAGTGGAACAGGAAAAGATTTTCCGAGAGGGTAAGAAGTGCTTTGAGTGTAGAAAGGGAATGGAGTATAATCTGATTTAAACAGAGCTTTTCAGGTGGCTTGCAGAGTAAAATAAGACTTAATTGTACATCAGATGCTGGAATTGAACATTTCCAGACAAGCTCTCTAAAAGTGGGCTGTGACTGGAAGTGGAATAAAGGTTCATGTGTTTTGGCAGGTCTGTAGTACTGCTCAGCTTCCCATAGGAACGATGAAGAGCTCTCTCTTGGCAAAGAATGCATCTGGCTAATCTAAGCTAGTTAATGTTTCACTTCACTTTAGGCCCTGTGTTGGTGTAAGCAGCCCAGTATTCTGGTGGTTAGTGAGAGTGATAGAACTGATTTTTGCACTACTTTTGGCCAGATTTCCTTGTGCCCTTCACTTGGGCTTGGGAGTCCCAAGGCCTTGCCACACTTGTACTTTCAAGCGTGAGAACTCCCAGTCACTGGAGAGGATGGTAAAAGTGCAGTTTGACAGCTTTTGGTTCTGGACTCAGCCAAGATTTCCAAACCCTTCAGCAAGTGACAGCGTTATGAGAGTGCCCAGTTTTCTCAGAGCAATTACCTGTGTGGGTTTCTGCTTAACTGAGCTACATAGTAACAGACACGTGGACTGTATATGTAGTATACTGGAAAAAGGAATATTTAAGTAGTCAGCAGCTCAAGTTTTTAAACACAAGCAAGTTGTGTCTGTGTATTTCTCATCCTGCCTGCCAGAGGGTTGTCCAGGATGGCTAAAACCACTCTAGGCTCTCTTCTCTTTGTAATGGAATATATCTCTTACAAAATTGTTTATTCAGAAAAACGGAGGAAATGAGGAGGAGAATCTGAGCACAAACTCCAGGTATTGTTAGATTTAAAGGAAAAGAAATTGGTCTTTCACACAATCAGCAAAATTGAGAATAGCCATAGAGATGGCAGATCTGGAGGAGCTCTGCTTACTGTAAGTAAAATTCCTTCATCGGGATCTGACGTGCCCCTAATTAGGTAGCTGTGGAGCAAACACAGGAAAAGCTGGGCATTTCTCAGCTGTAAAGGGAACTGCACCTGCTTTTCTTATTCACAGCTTATGGCTGAGTTTATTTATCACAAATAAATTCCAGCGGTGGTTAAACTGTGTGCTGGTGGCTGGTTGGGGATTTTTTGTAGTTAAGATGTATGATAGAATTTCTTATTTCAGCTGCAGAACATGGTGCAAGTGCTGGATATTCTGAACATTTGGAGAAGAAACTGGCTGAAAAAGCAGACTTGCAGATAACTGCAGCACAGGACAGCAGAGGTGACACAGAAATGGCTCCTTCAGCAGGGAAGGAACTGGCAGAAGGCAGCGTTGGAGCCCACGGCTCTCCCGGAGCTGGTGAGGACACTGCTAATGCTGACAGCTCTCTCTAGTGCCAGAGGGCTCTCATGCTGCATGACTGGCATCAGTGCTGAGAGAGATACTTAACTTCCTTTGCATTCTGGAATCTGGGCTAATTACTGGGGAGATATCAAACCACTTTTGTCATTTTAAGCTGGAAGACTGCATTTTATTTAAAGGGAAACCAAAACTGTACTGGCAGTAGTGTTTAGAAATGTATAGTTACAGCAGGTATCTTTGATTAAAATTTACTAGTGGAAGTTCCAGAATCAGGCAAAGGTACTTGTTTCAGTGCTTTGTTTTTCCTGTTTTGGAAATCTAGAACGTGAGATTACCAAAGGCATTGGAGCTGAAAGTCTAGGCAGGCACTCCCATGCCTTTTCCCCCTTCGATAAACCTGGGATGACTCCATTAGATGAAACTGATGAACAAGGAGATGAACTACAGGACCAGGCTATCATGCTAGAGTTGGATAATTCAGTGGAAGAGCCTGCTGAGGATGAAGCTGAACACCCTGCAAGTCAAGGTAAGGAACTATTGCAGCAGTAGCAGAAGGCAGTTGGAGAATTTTTTCGTCCTAGATTGAAGAACAGCAGAGGTTAATGAGGTTATTAACTGTTTAGTCCATCAGAGAGTCCAGGGGAAACTGTTGGCCTCTGTTTCTAGGGCCAGATCGTTACTGGCTCATCGGGTGCTTCAGAGACCAAGATCATCTCTTGTGCTTTTTGAGGTGAAGGTAATGGAAGTGCCCAAAACAGATGAAACTGAGTGCAGAGTGGGTTTATACAATGACACAGGGATATCCTCCGGTCTGTTCTTCTTTCCTTCCTGACTCCTAATTTCATGCCAATTTTTTAATGTCTTACCACTGAACTGGTGTTTCCACAGCCATTTATGTGACTTCAGACTTGAAACCTAATTTAGAACCCTGTATTTTGTATGTGTAGTTACAGTTTTCCTTTCCAGTTAACAAAAGGAGTAGCCTGGTTTTCCAGAAAGCTGAGAGGAAGTGTCTGCTTCTAAACAGCTCCTTAGACACTGGATTAGTCTGCTCCAAGAGTGCTGATGCCTTTTGGAAGAGCAGATACATCAGACTGAGTTCTCTTTGATCAAGGCCATGTTTGAGAATGCCCAGAATGTATTTTAGTGATGTCTCTTGGAACTGGTCTTAGTCTTTTGAAGAACAATACACCCTGAAGTACAAAGCTGAACAAAGGACATCCTAAAACCCCATTGCTAAAACTTTGGGCATATTCAGCTGTAATGAAAATATCTATGTCTGTGTGTATTTGTGCAGTGTGCACAAAGACAACAGTTGGATTGATAGCCACAGGAAGGGCTGTAGGTATTCTTAGGGTGTCTATGGTTGTGTCAATGTGCTTATCTTGTACACAGCTGTATGAAGAGGTGGAAAGATCTGGCTGCAGATCTTGCTGATAGGGTGGAACAGTAAGAGCAGCACCATACAGGTGTCACTGGACAAGGGGAGGAAGAAAAGGGGAAAAAATTATGTCCTTTTGTCATAAATCTTGCCTTGGTAACCTCAGCATAACCAGTCTCTTTCCCTACATCCTGCTCCTTGTACCTCCAGTGCACAGAAATGTTTATTCAGAAGAAGCTAATGCAGTCAACCACAGTAGTTTCACCCAGCTCTGCTTTCTCTGAGAGATTTCTGACCCTTTCAGCTGGGGAGTTTAACTCTCAGTAGTCCCTGAAGCCTCTAGTAGTTGGGCTTGGCTTCTCTAACAGGACAGGTGTCCAAGCCCTTTTAAGGGATCTTTGGGAAGTTGACACCATTGCCAGATAGGCTGGGTTACTGGGCTGCACTCAGCTTCCAAGGGAAGCTGTTGGGCAGGAAGCCCTGTGTGATCACTCCTCTTCTAGACAGGAAGCTGCTCAGTACTTCTGTTAACATTGTTTTCTTTCCTGCTCTCACTTGTTAAGAAGTGAAGAAGTGCAAGAGTGGAGTTATACAATGCAGATTAGACTTGGAGGAAACTGCTATGGGTTCATAGCAGGGACCATGTGAGGTGCTGATAACAGGAGCCTTGCCTGGAGGGAGTTATGAAAATCTGCAAACAGGGTGAAGTTTATAGTCTGGCCCTTGTAATGAGAGTCTGTAGCTCAGCTTGTCCCTTTGTTCAGGAGAATTTGCCAGTGGCTTAGCAAGATGTCAAAGAGGGAGCTTGTAGACTTTGAAGTTCTCTCTGGTTAAAAAGGCTGCAGCTTTGTGGCAACCTGAGTTAACCCAGCCATCGGCCGCTGCAGCCTGGCCCTGAGTGTGTGTCCCTGCAGCCTGCCCAGCCAGCTGGGCCAGCACAGGGGCCCGAGGGAGCCACCAGCCTGTGGGGCAGGAGCTGTGGGGGTGGCACAGCAGCAGCCAGCAGCTGTGCTGGCTCAGGGTGCTGCGGGGACACATCCAGAGCACAGGCAGGGTGACCAGGACCAGGTGGCTGGGTTTCTGTCTGCTGCAAGCAGCACTGCTTTCTCCAGGAGCTCTGGAAAGAGACTTCAGTTCCTCAAGTTCTTTTTTCCCTAGAGGCTTCCATGAAGACTCCTGCGTTTGTCCGTGCTCCAGCCTCCAACCTCCTGCTGTCAACTTCACATGTAGCAAAACCTGCTGCTCCCAGGTAAGCCTAAGCCACACCCAGCTGTGGCCTGGCAGAAGTGGGGCTGGGGGGAGAGCAGAGCCCGGCTTTGCCAGCTGCTCTGGCAGCTGCCACAGGGAGTGAGCAGTGCTGAAGGCTTTGGTTCTTTCACTGCTGTGGCAGCTGAGTGAGGAGTGAATTGAGTGAATGTCAGTGCTCTTCCAGAGCAGGTCTGATGCCTTAAGGCTTTCCGATGAACGTTCTTGTAATATTTTCTTGTGCTGAAGGCCAAAACTTTTCCTAGGAGTGTTTTCATCGGTGAGCCACTCTGGAGCCATAGACTCCAGTATGGGATGCAGAGGCCCTGGCAGAAGAGGGGGAATTACAAGACACTGATCACATGGAGTGACATACTTGTATTGACTGCAGAAGCCTAAAGCTCTGTGCAGTTGCCATGTGCTAACTATAAAATGAAGCTCTCCTAGAGGCAGAAAGTGAACCTGTCCTCTGCATTACTCCAAATTAGTTAACATTTGCACCCTCTTAATTAGAAATTTGGTGAAGCCATTTGCTTCATCAGAACCACTAGCAGTGGGTCCAACAGGAGGAATTTTCTAGCCCATGACTTTAAATCTTTGTCTGTTAAAGCAATAAACAAGAAGACAAAATACTTGTGCCCACATAGAGGTGGACTGGAGAGAGTCAAGTGTTCCACACACTCTCTCTGGGGGTTTTGTATGTGTTAGCCTGAGGTTCTATTTTTTTTCTGTTGTTTTCCAATTATGTACTGAGTGAATCCATGGATTTCACTTAACTCTTCCATATTACAATTTTTCCTATTTTAGAATGGAAGGGAATTGTAACTTCCTTTAGGATTTACAGTCTTGTTGGGGGGGGGG